>MJUU01024684.1:0-24011 GCA_002080025.1 Modiolus philippinarum
AGGTGCAGACTTGAAGGACATCCATTTTGAAGGGGACCATCTAAGATACATTGAGATTAAGTCTTTTGTAACTACCGCAGTTGTTTCAGATTAAAAATTCTTTGCATAATCTTTCCATATGGTCCAGTGAAAAATTAAGTTCCCCGCAGGTAGCCATGTTGGAAGACAGTTAAGCAAAAAAGTAACAATTCTTAGTCAGCACCTCAAAAGCATAGGTCATGCCGTATACAGTTCAAATTCATTTGATGGTTCTTGAGAAAAAGAATATAGAACACCAACTGCTCATTTAAGACTTTATTGTATTGAAAAAAAAACATTGAGGCGATTATTCAAGATTCAATATTTTTATAAACAAATGTAAAAATTTGTACAAGAATACTTCTTTTGCTTTTGATTATGGAAGGAATAAATGATTTTAATGAAATGATAGCAGGAAATTTGTCTAAAACTCAAAAGAAAAAGTCATTCAAAAATTTGAAAACAGAATTTGAAGGGAGATAAAACATAAACCATATGGAATTGTAAAAAATAATGGTGAAAAACAGGCAATAACTCCTACGCAGACTTTTGGATTTTCTTCAAAATTTCAGAGTGGAAAAATCTTGATAAGGTTTTTTCCTGACGAAAAATACTGTGGTTGAGAAAAATATTTTTTTGTAAAATTTTTAATTAACACTTAGGTAGTGTACAGTTTAAGGCTTTGCAACTGCATGAATCTCAATATAAAGATAATTACTTAAATAATAGTTTTTCTACCTACCATATGGCTGTTTTCAACAACTGATATTTATATTACATGCATTTAGGGAATCATTTTGAAGATACAAAATATCAACAAATATTAAATGACTATATAAATACCGAAGTTACTGTGAATTTAAATTCTGCATATGGGCATTTCGGAAACTTATGTCTCTTCAGTGCAGATAAAATCGAAACATTTGGAAGACCATCAACTCATTTGAACTGAGTACTTTTTGTTAACTTTTATTATAATAAGATTCATGTAATGACAAGAATTAAATGCGATCAAGTAAATGTATTAAAATGGCCCTTATAAAAAATCTTAAAGCGCAACAACGTTGTTCATAAAACCACAGGGATACTTTCACTTCAGTCACTTCAATCCCAAATACTTTTATAAATCTTGAAAAGCAAAAGATTCTATGTTTTTAAGCCCGTATTTTATCATGACATTCGTAATTGTACTTGTAACATTTAAAAAAATACTTCTATATATATTTGGTATTTTGTTATTATATCCCCCTTTATCAAAGTGAAAATCAGCAATCTTTCTTCCTGACATTTTTTGAAATTATGGATTTCCTTTGTTTGGATTCTAGTGCTGCTGATGAGGAATAAATTTCCGAAATGGCCATACAGCTCATTAAAATTATTGCAGTTGGAGTTAACATATGTGTTATAGTCTCATGTTCATTTACTCCATATCCTTTCGTAAAAAATTTGTAATATTGAACAACTACAATGATCTATTTGACATCTTAAATTTAAGGTAATTATAGATAATTATCACACTTTAACAGCATTAAAACTTTCGACTTCTCCTCACTTTCTACTACCATTTCTCATGAACAACTAAAATCTCGCCTGAAAGATTTCAGTCATAGGTGTTTCTCCCGTAAGAGCGGTGAACGAAGACAAAGGCGCATTGATGTAGATAAAGAACAAGCTTTCTTTGTAAAATGATTCTGAATAGCAGAAAAAATATTAAGAGGAAGAAGTGATTAAAATGTCGGAGATTTTTATCGACACTATATTTGTCCAGTTTGGAGGAATTGTTTTCAAGAGACTATCAGAATTCCAACGGGGCACAAATTGTGCACTTCTCCTAGCCGATCTGTTTCTCAATTCTTATGAGCGAAGGCAGGCGGGGTTTACATCTTCCAGCTCATTCGCTAATCAAGAGTTTATGGTCGAAACAGTAACTTTCTTGATATAGCCCGGTTGCTCACAAAAAGGCTACTTAAACAAGGGTTAGTTACCAAAAACTTGAAGTCATCCCTCCAGAAGTTTTACGGTTGAAGTCACCATTTTGAGGACCGCTATGGATTGTCTGTTTTGCAGATAACAACAAATCTTTCCCTTTAAATACTTAAATAAACAAATAAAGGGATATGGAGTAAATGTACATGGGACAAAATCCCTATAAATACATGGTAAAATTTAGCAAATGGAAAAATCGCTTTAATTGTTGTTATGCATGCCTTTTCTTCTACCGGATTTGACCTTACTACCAGATTTTACATGTTCAACACGGCGGATTTCTTATAAAAAGCAGGAGATGCTCACTATACCGGTGAACCTGATCTCACCCGCTGTTCTTAATTGGCTCCATATTGTTCATCTTTGTATGTGTGTGTGTGTCTTCATTTTGGGGTTAAGATTACATAGTAGGCTTGAGACTGGCAAACACCTACCTGGATATGAAAACACACTAAATTTGGTAACTATAGGTGTTCTCTTTAAATAAGTATTGATGTGTAAAGTTTCAAGTCAATGAACTATGAAATTTGAGGTAAAGGCTCCACTACAGGTGTCATACTTGCATGCGTCTGCCCAGTGGAAACAACAAAAAGTATGATGACTTAAGGAGTTCTCGTTACAGATGTAAAATTTTTGATGTAATTACATTTTCAAAGTCAAATAACCATAAAATCGAAGTCAAGGTTACAATTAATAAGTTGCCAAACTGGCATGCACCTTTCTAGAAGAGAAAACAGACCAAATATGGTGAGCCTATTCATAAAAATTGCTTTGAAATCAACTTTACGGTAAAAATATGTCGCAAATATTACAAATCACTCAACCATGCAATTTCGGCAAAGTCCAATAAACATGTTTCTGACTGTCATGTGATCACCAAAATGCGCCAATAAAAACATATAGAATATAAGTTACTCAGAAAAGTACCTGAATTAGAAACTATTCCGCAATGTTTGTTAAGTTTATGGACCATGAAAATAAAGACCAGGTCATCTGAAACATTTGATGTGGGCGAGTTAATTTCTTAAGGTATCTATGTACAAAAGATTATTTGTCTAGGTATAACCGGTTCAAAGTCATAAGGGTTTTAGAATAGAGGCTCAGAAACTGAGAATGTATCTCTCACCTGGCAAAGATGCTTCTAAGCCACGCCTATGCTGATGACCAAAAATATTTTCCTAAAGGGTATAATGTTAAGCTATAGGAGTTTCCGCCGTGACGTCACAGGCTCGAAAAATTTACCTTGGTTGGCAAGAAATCGTTGTCACTGATTAGGGTCATAAAATTGTCATTTTAAATAAACTAGTAAGAATTTGTTATTTGAGATAAATGGATAATTCCTTTTGATCTAAATAATGGAATATTTACATTTTTACAGGATGCAAAAATGTTCAGCTTTTTATTTTCAACTACATATGAAATTAGCATATTTGTAAACCATATGAATTTTTCGAAACTTTCACATTTTTAAAATGCACATGTAAAAATATTTGCCGACTTTTTCAAAAAAGTAAATCGGTAGAAAAAATATGAATATTCCAATGTTTAACATGCATTTTACAGATCCAAAATCATGCATATAACAAAAAAGTTATCAAAGATATAAAATTCTGTCCCAATGCTATACAATTGTAATTATTCTGCTTTGCCAACCAAAAATGCTAATTTGCATATGTAAATTAGATTTTGTGACATCATTCACTGGATTCGCGGAAACTCCTATATTCTCTACTGGCACCCATGTTTTGGTCAGATTCAATTGAAATAAAAATTCTCCGTTAAGATCTTTTCATACATTACTCAAATACAGTTAGGTTAAATTAGCTTAAATAGTTTCAGGGTAGATGATGAAAATGAAGATGTTTCCATAAGATCCCATGTAAAACTATGTTCCATGCTGGCCATTATGTTTTTTAATCGGATCAGAACAAAATGAGCAATCTTAGTTTTGAATCTTCAAAACATCATCTCTGTAAAGTTTGGTTGAATTTGCTTCTTTGGTTTCAGAGGAAAAATAAAAGTGTGATTTTCCAAAAGACTTCAATGTTAAAACTATGTTCTGTGAGGGCGGCCATCTTTTTATAGGATAGGAACAAAATGAGCAATCTTTGTTAAGGACCTTCCATATATCATTCCTGCAAATTTTGGTTACATTTGCTCCAGTGGTTTCAGAGGAGAAGATGATAATGTGATATTCACATAGGGTTCAATATCAAATTATGTTCCTTGCCATGTTTTTTACTGAGGCTTCATTCCGTGTATGAAACTCGGTAGATGTCCTTGGTACTGGATTTGGCTTCCTGTTTCGATATTTTTTTAAATGAGTACTTCTTTTTTGACTACTTTTGGATTATGGTTTTCCATATCATTTTATTTTAATGCTGCTGATGAGAGGTAAATCCTTGAAACATGTGTACAGCATAACGGAATTTACTGCTTTTTATGCAACTTCGGTATTTTTTTTGTATTTTATCGGATTGGAAGAAAATTAGCAACCTTTGTTCAGGACCTTTAGTACATTATTCCTGTAACGTTTGGTTGAATTTGCTTCAGCAGTTTAATTCAGAGGAGAAGATGAAAATTTGATTTTCCCCTAGGGTCAAATGTTAAACTATGTTCCGTGCTTGCAACCATTTTTTATTGGTTCGGAGCAATCTTAATGAAGGACCTTTAGTACATCATTCCTGTAAAGTTTGGTTGAATTTGCTTCAATGGTTTCAGAGGAGAAGATGAAAATGTGATTTTCCATAGGGTCCAATTTTAATTTATGTTCCGTACTTGCGGCAATGTTTTTTTTTGGTTCGGAACAAAATGAGCAATTTTAGTTAAGGACCTTTAGTACATCATTCCTGTAAAGTTTGCTTGAATTGCTTCTGTGGTTTCAGAGGAGAAGATGAAAATCAGAATTTTCCCATAGGATCAAATGTTAAACCTTAGTTCCGTGCTTTTTTATCGGATCGGAATGAAATGAGCAATTTTTGTAGAGGACCTTTCATACATCATTCCTGTAAAGATTGGTTGAATTTGCTTCAGTGGTTTCAGAGGAGAAGATGAAAATGTGTTACGTTAATGGATGGACGACGGGGTCGGAAATTATTACCTATCTATCGCCAATAGGACAAAAATTGAGTGATAAACCATTGTTAGTAACTACATCAGAAAAATATTGCATGCTTTTTCCATTACTTTTTGGAAGCTTTATCACACACATTTTTGTGAATTTCTGCCAAAAGACAATTAAATTACGCACGATACTGTCAAAATAGAAATAAATTATGGTAAAATAAAATGAGAATTTTCAGATATGAAGTAAACCACATTAGAAAATAGCGCTCGAAGAATATTTTTGCTGAAAATTTTTCCTACAGTTGAAGTACATGTATATTAAAACAACTTCGCTAGTATTTAATGTCAGAATTTATATTTCGTATTTTATTAGCCCGCGGTACATATATCACCCAACAAGCCTTTTGCTTTCGGTCTGATAATGGATATAAGGTTGATAAGGGTGTGATATGAAAAGTGTGATGTAATAATTGATAATAATCACATGTCAAAGGGCTAATATCGATTAAAACAATGTAGCTGTCTTTCTAATTATCATTATTTTAGTTTCATGATCCTTTGTTTGCCAGAGGGATATAATTTTATTAATCACTTTTTATTTTCCGCTCTTGATTTATTTTTGTATAGTACGTCGTATCACGTAATTTCAACTTCAAAGGCTGCAATGTCATGAGTTTAATATTCAATGTCAACATATAGTAACATAGAATGCTATGACGACAAATATTTCCATATTTAACTTATTTCATGATTTGTAGCTTTTGATTCTTACAATAGACGATAAATACGAACTTTATATAAATAAAAGGTAATTTCAGAAAAATCTTATTTGTTTACCTAATAATGCTAATAGATTGGAATATAATTATAAAAAAAAGTCTTACGTGAGAACACTCAAATCGAATTTTTTTAATACATGCAAGAAATTTCGTTTTTGCGAGATGAGCGTAAAAAAAGAATATATCACATTGATGAGAAATCTCCAAATCGACATGTTTGGTACTCAGTTCTTTTTTTTAGACTTCTTTTGGATGATGGCTTTCCATATTATTTGAATCTAATGCTGCTGATAAGAGGTAACTCCTTGAAACACGTGTACAGCATAACGAAATTTACTGTTTTTCATGCAACCTCTGTATTGTTTTTTTTGTACGAATCCTTTCACATAAGTACTAATCAATTTCTGCATAATTATGCGATATTTTTTTCAGAATCACATAAGCACTGTTGCCCCTTTTTGGTCATACTTTTTATTGTGAAGTCAGTCAAGTCTTTCCTTTAATACAAGTCCTTACTAAAGAACAAAGGTTTTTTTATATGACGAAAGAACAAAAATTTGTACAACTTTGATGAATGTCAATGCATGCCTGCCAACTTTTGAAAATCGCCATCGGGGTTTTGCTGCGTGTCAAATAAGGAAAATCTTTATAACTTCGCCATAGGGGGTCTTATGGTATTCTTCTATTGTTTATAGTCTTCTCGTGTGTTTCATCATTACATTCAACTTTTCCTTAGTTATTTAATTGCCTTCAAGGGTCTTTAATTTGGACATTAATTTAATTTGGGCATGACAAAAAAATAAAAAGATCCAAATTTAAATTATGGTTCCAATTGGCCTATTAATTTTATAGGAAAAGGCCTTTTTATGTGTTCTAATAGGGTCAAATGCTAAACTTGCTGGGTTTGATCAAGTATGATCCTGAAAAAAAAAATATCTTTCATGTAGGAACCTTTCCACATGTAGGAACCTTTCCAGGACCATGGTATAAGTATAAAATACATAAAAACTGCCCTGTTAATGTGTTTTGCAAAAATTCATAAATGTTGAATTAAAGAATAACATCGTGTAGCCAGTTTTAAAGCCAATTAACTGCAAAATATGGATCCACAAAAATCCCCGTCAGTTCTTGTTTCGACAACTTATAATTTGTTCGTCATGTTATCATTTTCTTCAGTTAATAAATATTTGATCAGGATGATCCTAAACTAACATTAAAATTATAAAGAAATATAGGTAACCCTACAAGACCCCGTTTATTACCATATTTTTTCCACCGGAGATAGTTAAATTTTAACATTTGAAGTGCGAGGCTTGCCGAGCATTTTAAAATTTCTAAATTTAACTATCGAGAGTGGATAAAATATGGTAATAATCGGGATAGAGTGGGGTAATCTTTTTCTCTAATGATAAATGATAAACACCGAGAATTGTATTGCGAATATATTTGGCGGGAAATAGCATGGGGTTTTTATTCAACATACGTTGATTATGATAATTTATCTAAGGGGTCAGAACCGGTTTAAACTGCACATATCATTAGAGAAAGCATATTTTCAAATATATCATGGGTCGAATACTTTAAACCTCGTATTTTTTTTAACTCCCATATACCCGTATGAAATTTGCTATAATAAAAACCGGAGCCAGTTTTTATGTACGTTATAATCTCAAACGACAGCGTTATCCGTCTTAAGGTAAATCGACACTAATACATGGCGCAATCGATTGGGGCATTTGCGAAACACAAGTCGGACACGGAATTGACTTGATTTTCAAGCCGGAATATTCTTTATTTGGCCTTTTCATTGTGACGTCATAATAGATTGACATGCACTTTGCCGCGAATTAGTTTCCTTTCCCCGGAAATATTGTCTCTTTCATAAATTATATGAAATATCTCTCTTAATCTAACGGTGACATATAAACATACAGCTGAAGTATATACCTCTGAAATGTCATAAAACGAAAAAAATCTATCTGACATGCATTTCACATGAAAGCCAAACAATAAGCATGTGCTTACATTTCCTATATATTCTTTGTAATCATCGCTGAAAAATACTGAATTTAGCCTGATTTTCAAAGCCTGGTGAAGGAAAAAGATGATTGGTGACATATAATTTTCATTTTATTTTTTGAACAAATGGACTTAGACGTACAAAATATCTTAAAATAAAAAAAAATGTCTGATATTTTCATTAGGTTCGAACTACCTTGAATATTTATTGACAGTGGTAAAACCTGACATGACATTCATCAGAATTGTTCATGTTTCGTAACGATTTCCTGTTGAAAGTATTTTTAATATGAACAAACGAGGGAGGAACTTAAAGGGTAATCTTCCTGCAAAGTATGCAGAGACCTAATGATGTGAAATTGGGGTTTTGATAAATGTGTATTTTTCATATTTTCACATACTGAAGTTAATACTGAAACACACTTGAACTGTGGTCCAATCTGAACTAACTTCAATATTCGTTCTTTTTACGGTTGAATATTAGTTATCGTGGGCTTTGTCTAATTTGACATCCAGTTTTACGATGCTGGCCCGTATTGCGACTCTGTTTGGGAAACTTGCATAACGAAAATTTTACGAAATTTTGTTTAAATCAAGGATTATCTTCATCGCTCAAAGCTCTGTCCTTAGCGTATAATAACAAAAATCTTAGAGATGATTTTATAAAATATTATGTAAATTTATGTGACAACTTCAAAAATCTAAACTATATTGAAAAACTGAAAATAATTCTTAATCCCCAAAAACCAGAAGATATAGATAAAGTTGTTTCTTTTGTTAAACAGTCTTTTGAACTGAGGAGAGGAGACTCTTAATTAATATCTACTGCTCTAACGTATATTTTAAATTGAATATGCTATATCAAAATGTTTATCTTGTGCTACTAGTATACGTATTTGTTTCATATTGTACATTGTATTTGCTATAACCCTAATGGGTTCATGTCTGTCTTTGCAAATAAAGTTGACTTGAATATAATCTCATTCTATTATTTTCCCTCCTTTTTTCTACATGAGCTTAAAAATATCTTTCGGTTTATGGTCTTCCAATAAACTAAATACCGAAGTTACTGTGAATTTATTTTCTGCATATGCGCATTTCGAAAACTTATGTCTCTTCAGTGCAGATAAAATCTAAACGTTTGGAAGACCGTAAAAAACAAAAATGTTAAACTGATGGAGAACAAATACCCAATATAATCTAAATGTAAAGCCAAAATTAGCTAAGGACAGAGCTTTGCATAAGGGAGATACTCCTTAGTTTTCAATAAAATTTACAAAATTTTTTTAATGTTTTAATTTGATTTAAACTAAGGAGACATAAGCTTACAAAATGACCATTTGTAGAAACTATATTTACATTGTCATCTGTATTTATTTCGTGTTTGTCTTTTTGTCTCATGGACTTCGTCTGTCGACGACTTTGTTCGATAATTTTTTTATAACCCCATTGTATAGATGTGCGTTTGTCATATTTTGGTATTTCTGTCAGACGTTCGGGATTCTCTGGGTTTTTTCATTTTAAAGCATTTAATTTTTTTTACCACTGACCCCCTTATTTGTTTCAATAATTTTATTTCATGTATACTGGAGGATTCTGATAAAATTTTGTCAAATTCATTACTGGATATATATTGCTCAATTTTTTCCTACGAAAACTTCAGAGGAGTTCAGTTTCCAACCATATTTGACACACTCGTATCTCCAAAATGATATCGGTAACATATCAAATTTCTTTTTAATTACACCTCTTTTTTTTATAATTTTCACGAATGATTACATTGTATATGAAACCTTTCTATTTGATCGACGAGCATACAAAAATACACAAAAAAGGATATTAAAAGAGTTGATTTGACTTCTATGGGAGATAATTTTGATAACGTATGTGTTTTGGTGTAGGGAAGTCAGCAACCGTATACACGTTATATCCGAGGATGCTTTATTGGCGCTACAGGGGATTAAAGGTGAAATGAAACTATATAAATGCAGTGATAAGAAGTTGCGATCATTTATAAAAAATGTTAAGTTAGTGACCCGAAAATAAAAATTATTCTCAAAAGTTAATTAATAAAAACTTCTGAAACCGCTGACACAACTGATAGATCTAAAAGTAAAGCTATCATCGTCTAGAATCAGAGCTTAATTTAAAACTTGCAAATTTGTAATGTTCGAAAATCTGCAAAAATTGTATTTTCATAGATGACTTGTTTGAAGTAAATTAAAGTTTTGTTACCTGAAAATTATTTTTCATTCCAACCTGTCCTTGAATTAGTCCAGTGCCGTCTGCTTTACAAGAAGAATCATCAAATGAAAATGTTGACAAGTTCTCGTTTTCGGAATCATCATCTGATTTCTCCCTTGTACTATTTAAGTCATGTCTTGTTTTCGCAATAATGACTTCATTTACTTGTAGATAAAAGGGACATTCTATAGAAGTAATATAACGTCGTTCCGGATTTAGCGATGCTGAACAGTCAGTGTCCAGTTCGGTAGTATCATCGGACTGTGTCGTAACCAAGCATGAGCTTGAGGTATCACTTCTTGGCGAAAAAGAACTTAACGTGTTATTTCCAGAATGTTCTTCTGACAATACATGATGTACCTGTAGGGATTGCACATTATGGGCTTCGTTCGATTTTAAATTTTCTGTGTCCATATTCCGGAAGTTTTCCAGTTGGCTAATCAGGTCCGCCCTATCATCTCGATTAATTCCAAATCCACAATACATGTCATCTAAACTTACAGAAGGTGTCGTTAGTTCAGATAAATGGGTGGATAATGTTTGCAATGAGTCTGCACTTGATGTATTTTTTAGTTCATAATGGTCTGTCTCTAAATTATCTTCTTGATCTTGCGAAGACATCCAGGAAACCCTTCGTGTTTTGTTTTGACCTTTTGATATGTCGCTAGCTGTGAATGGATTACTTTCTGGTGATAATTGCAAATTTGGTGGCTTATCGTTGGCTATATAGTTTATTGTAGCATTTACACTACTTGAAGCTTCGTTGTCCTTGGCTGAAATTTCCGATGTAACTCTGCTTTGAAAAAGTTTTGGATCAATTCTTATATGACCTTTATAAGGTCTCCTGCAAACTGTTTGGTGTTGATTTTCCGTCGGAAAACGAAAAGAGCTGTAGAGAGATGCTCTTCTACCAGTCTTGATTCCATTGTCGTCACCCATTCCGCTATCCACTGTTTCTACTGTGGACTGTCGGTGAGGACTCACCCGTCTTATATGAGGGTTTTGTTCAATCCATGCACGAACGTTGTTATTTCGTATATTTCGATCTGACAATGCTGTTTTAAGACAGGAAATGGTCGGAGTGAATTCGTCAGCAGAGAAACTTCGTGCAGAACGACGACAAACATCCACATCTTGATGCGTATCTGTTATAATTTTTGACATGCGGATTCGTTTTCGTAAAGCGGAGTGATATGCTGTTTCCTGTTTAATTTCTGCGGAACACACAACCGTGCCTTTGTCACATTTTACCTTAGGAATGACAATTGCAACTGTTTTAGTGCAGTTGTCAACACTAGTTACATCATTGTCTGCAATGGATCTAAAAACTGTTTTCTGGAATGCTTGTGATGAAAGATTTTCTTTAAAACCATATCTCACGGGTGGAGATTTTATGCTTTGGTCGCGATCTTCATGATTTTGTTTTTCGACTTCCGGACAAGAGTTCTTACGCCCTTCACACATAATGTTCTCATCAAAGTCTTTTGTTGAAGTATGGATATCATCAAGCGAAGGATCACTATCCGTGTCAGGAAATATACTAGACTGTTTTCTTAAACTACAACGTTTCGAGTCACTACTTTGAGACCTCTTGATGGTTACAGGTTTTTCCTGTACTGTATCATTGCTCATCGTTCTGCGATTGTGTAATTTTTCAACTGGCGACGAACTGATCTTACGTTTCTGGCTTTCTAACCATTTTTCAACGTTGCATTTCTCATAATTTTGATTTACATTTAAAACATTTACTAAATTTACACAATCATTCAGCTTCCCATTTACTTTACCAGGTGTAACATCAGTCTGCTTTCGTGCATACAATGCTGGAGGCGTATTTGAGGGATCATTATTTAGGACGGTCACTGAATGTATTTGACTAGGTCTAACTTGACCTCGTTCTTCTGCTTCCTCAATTTCTGGCTTTCTCCTGCTTTTGTCCCTTCCACCATAAATGGTTACGTTGTTCCTGTTTACCTTCGAAATATCGAAGTTATTTGTTGGTTGTTCTGATGCTGCTAGAGAATCAGACCGACTTTCGATTGATGCAAAACTCTGGCTGATAGCTTTTTGACTGATATAAAAACATGACTTTTTTAAGCTTCCAGAATGCAATAATTTGAGACTGGGTCCCTCTCTTGAAGGTGCATCAACGTCAATATCCTCTCTTGACATAATGTTTCCCTGTGCACACACGAAAAAACGTTTCAATACCTTATTTTCTAAACTAGATTCTGATAAGGAACGACTTAACACTAATAATTTTGACGGCTCTCCTTTAATTTCCGATTTATTACCATTTCTATACGATTTTGGAAAAGTGCCATCAGAGTTCTGTTTGACAAGAACATGTTCTTGTTTAGCAAGACTTTGCACACACGAATCTAAAAATGTCTGGCTGATTTGGTGCGATAATCCCTTTGAAGATTCATTCTTTTCACTCTCTGTTGATTCATTACTGTCGCGATCTGTAACTGCAAGTGAACTTGATGTTACTGATGAATTTACTGGGGATTTCAACAGTTTCGTTTCTCTCATAGAGGGATCGGATAATGTTTTCTTCGTTTTGTCGTTTAAGGGACTTGATGACCTAGACCTCTGTCGACGAGTTTCTGTTAAGTCCTTCGCTGCACGTAACAAAGCTGGACTTGAGGATCTTGAGTGGGTTTTTAATATTGTACTTTTCTCCTCATCTGTGTAATCGGAATGATCAGTGAAACTGCTCTGACGTGAATATGGTGGTGTGGGTGTTTCTGTTATAATGATTTCTTCTCCGTTTCTGGTAATAACTTTCTTTAATATCCGGCGCTTTGTTATCGTGTATTGTTTTCGCATACGTTGCAGTGAATTTTTTTCACGAACCATTTTAATATCTGGACTATTACTTTCTTTGATTTCCTCTTGTGGCTCAGAATGGTCAGATAAGCTAATTGATGGAGTTTGACCTTCAAGCGACATTGACAATGAATTAAACAAAACTCTCTTATCTTTTGTGTCTGCTATACCTCTCCGGCTGATATCACTTAATTTGTAAACTTTGACCTTGAATGGTGACCCTTCCACATGTTTGTCTTGCCAACAGATTGATAGGGTATGGATTCCAGGTGACACCGGCGTAAATGACATTAAAAAACTTCCTTCTTTGTTACATAAACAGTTGAAATCAAAGACATTGTAAACAGCATGTGCACCATATTGTTTCACATTTTTCCATCTGACATACGTATTTCCATGACCATCTTCTAAATAAGATAAAACCTTGGCTTCACTTGCTTGTACTTTTTTATCCGGATTAATTCGTTTTGTGACTTTACTTTTATTATTAAGTATCGTCTCGCTTGACTGGTGAAGGCTTACTATTTTCTCACTATATACTTCGTTACGAGGTCCTTTCAACTGAATGAATAGATTGAAAATTCCAAAAACATTTGAGATGTTCAAACTGAATTTCATTTTGCGACCAACAACCCCTGCCTTTAAGCCAGAACCTTGGACAGTACAACATGAATTGGGTTGCATCACTGCGTCATCACCAAGTTTTATCTCACGCATCTTCTGATTTTCTGACGACCATTTTATTGCAGAAATGAGATTAAAAATTTTCCTGTTCGTTCGTTTGTCTGCAATTGCCATTTCCTCTGGTGTCAACATGTCCTACAATATACAATCAATACTGATGAGAACTTGCCGACTTCATTTTCTCATAGATGAGTTGACCTTAAGGATATGATGATTTGATTATTTAGCACTTATATTTCAATCTGGCTTCTAGTTATCAAGATAAACAGAAATTGGAAGTTAATGTTTTTAAGTGTCTGCTAACATGTTATAAATTTGCTTTTTGTTTATCTATAACTTGGCTTCTATGTGTGGCAAAACTTACATATTACGCAATTCCAATAACTAATAACAGCATACTGGAACGCAAAATTTAAAAGAAATTACAAGAACAAATTAGGCTAGCATACATGTCGAAAGTAACAAGGTACAGGGAGCCACAAAGGTAGATACTTTAAATTTGTAGATTCATGAATACACATGTACGATACATTGCATTATGCAAATCGTAAGAACCAAATATTCAACATGTTTCATGTTGTAGTCTTTTTAGCAGGACGTCGTTTATGAACTTTCCCTTTCAGCAGCAATATACCTACCTCTCCAGCCTATGGAGTGTACATTTCACATTTGATTTGTTACTGTCGAGCGTGTAGTTTATACAGTGATTTTTTAACAGAGCAAAAACACTGTCCAAAAAGCTGCTTAGTCAGGGATTTGTTCAGCCTATGTTAATTTCATCCCTCAAGAAATTCTATGGCCGTCACCACAACATCATTGAAAGATATGACATGTCAGTATCCAAAATGAAAGTGGACATTTTCAGCTAGATGCTCGTCTTCCCGGATTTGACTACCGACTTTGACATTTTCCTGGATCGACTCACTCAGAGTGTGATGGGTGTTGTTAACAGAGCAGGACATGCTTACCCTTCCGGAGCACCTGATGTCACTCTCAGTTTCACTGGAGTTCACACTGTTAGTGCCTTTGTTTTGAATGTTGTGATTTCTACCTCTGTGCTTTGTGTCTGTCTAACGTCATTGTTTTTGTGTCTGGCGCCATTATTTTTTGTGTTCTCGTTTTGGCCATGTCTTTGGACTTCGATTTTTGTGGATTTCCCTCCATCGGTATTCTACTGTCGTTGTTTATGACCTACTAATAAAACAGGTATTACCTCACTTTTTCAACATTAGTCTGCATATTCAAATTTAAAATATATGCGTTCCCAGAAAAGAATTACACAGTGATTTTGCATTTCTTTACTCACAAACTTTGTTCAGGATATTCAATAGAAATAAATAAATTTCAGTGAAAACTAATTTTTGTGTTTGAAAATTCAAAATGAGGTAATTTAAGTGAAAACAATTGATGAGCTCGATTCTACTTCATTATGAAAATGAAAACAAAATATTATGACTAAGCTTTAAGATTTGTATAATATCATGGATGTTTTTTTTAAATTTCAGGCAAAAGTTGATAAAACATATCATGAATTTCTTGTTGTTCTATGAAACCTAACTTTTAAATAACAAAATACCGAAATTACTGTCAATTAAGATTCTGCATATGCGCATTTCGACAACTTATGTCTCTTCACTGCCGATCAAATTAAAACATTTAGAAATCAAGAAACCGAAATATTTGTAAACTCTGACTAGGACAGAGCTATGCAAGAGGAAGATACTCCTTATTATTGAACAAAAATTCTACAAATTAGATATTGTAAGTCAGTATAAAACTCTATCTACTGTTGATAAAAGACTCTAAAACGTGGCCAGCACTTTTTTTGATTGCCAGAAAACCGCTTTTATTTCGAAACTTGCAATATATAAATCTAACAAAATTTTGTTCAAAACTAAGGAGTATCTGCCTCTCGCACGGCTCTGTATACTTAGCTGATTTTGGCTTTACTATTTAAATCCTATTAGAATTTGTTCTCTATCAGCTTTAACACATATTGCGTTATACGCATTTCCAGATGCTTTGATTTGTTATGTACTGAAGAGACGTAAGTCATCGAAATTTCCATATGCAGAAACTCAGTAACAGAAATTTCGGTATTATTTTTTTTCATTTATAAGGCATTTGTATCTCCTCCACATAGATATAATAAAATCGATGGTCTATTGACGCAGACCTGTCAAGTCTCACGCTTTCTGCGTGAGAGTCACGCTTTCCAACACCAAATCACTCTCTCACGCTCACCCTTTCAATGTCACGCCTTTTTTAAATTTCGAGAAAAAAAGATTTTAGGCAGAAGAAATACATTTTCATAATAAAAAAAACCAGAAAGCATATTCATCTTTTTGGTTCATTTTCCACTAAAAACCCTCGAGTAAAACAAATTTTTCAATGGAAATCACACATATGAAAGTTAATTTCATATTTTCCCCTTTTAAAGAAAAACTTGGTTTCAAATTCCACGCTATTTCTATTTGAAATGCTCTCAGAATGCACCACTTTGCGTCTCTGAAAAAAAATATGTGGCTATTCACCCTTATGCCCTCCGTCTCGCTATTGGAACCCAAACTCCCTTGACAGCTCTGTGGACGCAATCACGAGTTGTTTATCGGTATAATCCGGTGGTTTCGCAACTTTGGTGCTGACCCGAAAGCCGATTTTATTTAGAGACTTGCAATGTCTAATTTTTTAAAAAAATTTATTGAAAACGAATCTTCCCCTTGCAAAGCTCTGTCATTAGCTAATTTTTGCTTTCGATTTATATTATATTTGGTTCTTTGTTCTCTATCAGTTTTTAAACATCTGTTATGGTCTCCTCTGATCTGTCTCACGTTAAATAACTGACTTGACTTTGTCCTTTTTAGGATGTGAGGATATGGTAAGGTGAAATTAATAAAATCTTAAAGCCTAAATCGATACTGTAAATAGAGAAAGGATTGGTAAAGACACAAATTCCGCTAAAAAATTAATAAGTAATGGACCGCGTTTTCAAGGTGTTCTACTTTTTAAACATGGCTGGAAAAGTTTCTCTTTGACTATTTAAACATTTTTGGGTGCTTTCACAAGGAATGAAAATCTACAATCTTTTGACTACTGACCTTAAATGAGAAAAAAAATGGTATATTGGGCATAATACATTATACAGGAGTTATGGATAAAACCAGAAAATCCGACTGGCGAATACAGATTTCAAAAACCTCACTTTTCAACATCCTTAAACTTGAACATATTATTGCACCCGTAACGGGCGATGTATGCATAGATAGACACATACATTTATATCCATGAGATTTTGTTATAAATTGGCACAATTGAAGACCCTATCCAATACACTTGAAATTCGCAATAAAAAGTATGGTTCGCCATGCTTGTATTTCCTAGAAGCCTAAATTTACATAGAATGTACGGGAAAAATATGGAAAGGCAAATTTCAACTCGACAGAAATGAACCCTTTATCAATGAGAATTGTATGTATAGATTGTTTATAATTTCAACTACGGGAAAAGGCGAAAAAATATATAGGTCATCATGCTTTGAACGGGGATATTTTACAAAGTTTTCGTGCCGTAATAAACATTATTTACGATAAAAAAAGAACGTGTTAACTCGCGGCAAAGTAGTCGAAATATGACGTTTCACATTGGTCAATCAATTATGACGTCACAAAGAAAAATCTGTCAAATGACTGTTCCGGCCAAAAAAAATCAAATAAATTCGTATTCGACTCTGTATTTTTCAAATGCGCGATTGAATTGTCGCAACAGTGTCTATCTACATTAAGACGCTTGAAATATTATTTTTTCGCTGTGATAATGTTACTTGACGGTATGTCTTGAAAAATAGTGAAAAGATGTGAAAATACGTAAAACAAAATAATACCAAGTGTGTTGAAAGCACAAAACAAATTGCAACATATGGCTACTTAAAAAAACAATTTTTTTACTCAAGCACCGTACGTGCCTCCAAAATGGTGGCTGCGTTGATTTTTTTTTCAATTTCTGCCAATCTTTCCTTGCAACTACAACTTTAAGCTGAAGATACTGCCAAATCTTTAAGTGATAAATTAAAAATGAAAGGATATGTAGTTAATGCACATGAGACGTCTCTGCAGATACATGATAAAATCAAGCGATGGAAAAACGCTTTTATTATTGTTCTTCCTCTTGAAGTAACCATGAGGCTATCAACAATGAGCTATGCTCCAATATCTCAGTTTAACATAATTCTAATTGCAGTTGCAACGTCCAATTTCATTGCTCAACGTCAAGAATAACAACGAAGTTATTTTCTCGATAAACCCTTCTTGCCCATTAATACGCTCCGAGGAAAATAGTGCGGTATATGGTGAAGTCAAATTCAGTGAAAACATTGTTTTTATTTCAAAGAATTGGAATTATAAGAAATAAAAGTCATTTTGGAGGAGTTTATGGATGTGTAAACGCGGCCTTTCACTCACAAACTTTACATAAAGTCCTTCGGACTTTATTAAGTTTGTGAGTGAGTCGGCCGCGTTTACACATCGATAAACTCCTCCAAAATGACTTTTATTCCTATATTATTACACTCAGACTTATTAAACTCAGATGTATCAAAAGTGAAATCTAAATTACATTTCATTGACATCCAAGAATTGAAAAATAAAAACCACCCGCCGGCATTTTATTTAAAATAAAAAGAGAATCTAAGTATTTACTTTGAATGGCCTATTCTATGTATAAGTTGGTGCTTACCGAAGGTATTTGTAGGTACTGGTGACATAGTTTTATCCCAAGTCTACAGTTGTTCACACGGTTGTGTGTTTTTAAATTTCTGTATCCGGGGCATGATCCTGGTGCTACTGATTCAAGCAAAGCACACAATGATATCCCATCTTGCCACGAGGAAGTGAAATCTTCTATGGCTTGGTCGGGTAATTTACTCTTGGCCCAGGCTAGTATATTACTATGAAGTTTCCGCTCTGAAATAAGGTTGGTTAAAAATATATAGTCGTAAGATAAGCATAAATCTAAGCCATATTAATCAACTGTAACAAACATTTGTTATTTAAAAGATATGGCCATTTACCCGTGAATTTTATTCCTTTGTATGGTCCTTTTTAAAATATACTCAGATATTGTCGAAAATCGTGTGAGGTGATCTGTGGTTCCAGTACTTAATATGAATAAAATTAGTATATGCCACACCAGTATGTTTTCTGACATATTCGGAGTCGAACATGGCTGTAAATAGCCTTTTACTGCCTATTAAACGGTTTTTGTTAAGATAATACTACTCGAATGTTGTTTTGAGTGTGTCAACATTTGTTCTTCCAAATGGCATTTAGTTAAGTCTGTTTCCGGAGATGTTATGCAACGAATTTTAACTAAAACCTACTATTAAATCCGTCAAAATTGCATTCAACTGGGCAATTCAGTGGCTGAATCTTTTATTCTAGAGTATGAAAATGCATTTGAATTGAATTTTTCATTATAATGTATACAAAAATGACCTGTTTCAGCAATTTTTGATACGATTTGATGCATTAGCAAAATTGGCATGATGAACGAATTAAAAAGAGAGAGTGTCCATATCTTTTTTAATGAAATGAATAATTGATTTGATATAAATGTTGGAGAAGCGTGTGAACCAAAACGCATTTTTTATTTATTTTAAATTACATGTATCTAGTGATCTTTACCCCATCAATAAAATTTCTCAAAAAATGTATAAGGGAGCAACCATTTGATTTTCATGCCAGGGTTGGCAAGGAACGAACATCTGATCCTAGATATTTTTTCATGCAAACTTTGAGCCTGACAATTTTATTCTCATTTGAAGCAATTCTGTCTTTGTTTTTCGGTCCAGGTCAGAAATTTTGCTTCATATGTTATCCTTTTTTCTCAGCATTACTCCTGCCCTGATAATAGTCCATCGTCTGGAATAACCCCCCGTGCACCCCCCCCCACTTCCGAACTCCACCCAAGTTCGCATACATCCCATCTTCAAAATAAAACATGTTAACACGAGCATAACCTGCACGCATTTTTAGACCTACCTACAGAAATTTTTGAAAATTTCCTTTTTCGTTCAAGTTTTTCTTTCATTTGCTTCAAAATGTTGACCAAATGCTATATATACGAGGTATCAAATAATAGCTTGTTGTATCAGCTTTACAAAGAACCCAAGTTTTTATAATTTCTATGCACAATACCTTCCATAGCGCAATTAAACGTACCCCTACCCCAATGAAATATTGACGAAAAATCTGATATTTTCACTGAAATTGTATAAGTTTGATGGTCTAGAGAACCCAAAGGGCATCTCAATTCCCGATTCTGAAAATTGTTTTTAGTTTTGCAATCTATTTTCTTCAATATAAAACATGTTAAGACAATTTTTACATATTTTAAATGACCAAAATTTTATTTTCGAAAAGGCCAAATACATGGATCTTTGAATATTTTCGTTTTTGAATAAGTCTTGTCTTTCTTTTGCCTCATATTATTTTTTAGTAATCAAATATCATTTAAAATGGGTATCAAATGAAGGCTTATTATATTTGCTTTACAACCATAACAAATTATGACCGTTTTTAGGTATTATATACATCATATATCAATAACACTTACCCCTACCCCAACAAATTTACTCTAAAATTGTCAATTTTCGCAAAAAAAAAAATAACCAGAAGACGCAAAATGTGTGTTGTATAGGACAATGTTACATAAATTATATTATGATTTTATATTCTAACAGCCATTTGTTGACTTAAACTCAATATTTTGTCCGAAATTGGTGAAAAATTGGAATTTTCAACTGTACATTTCACAGTTGATTCGTTAGTGTCGAGCGTGTAGTTTGTACAGTGATTTTTTGAACAGAGCAAAAACACTGTCCCAAAAGCTGCTTAGTCAGGGATTTGTTCAACCAATGTTAATTTCATCCCTCAAGAAATTCTATGGCCGTTACCATAACATCATCGAAAGATATGACGTGTCAGTATCCAAAATGAAAGTGGACATTTTCAGCTAGATTCCCGACCTCCCGGATTTTACTACCGACTTTGACATTTTCCTGGATTGACCCACTCACAGTGTGCCGGTGCTGTTAACAGAGCAGGACATGCTTACCCTTCCGGAGCACCTGATGTCACTCCCAGTTTCACTGGAGTTCACACTGTGAGTGCTGTGCTTTGAATTTGTGAATTCCGTTTTTGTGCTTTGTGTCTGTCTAGCGTCGTTGTTTTGTGTCTGGCGCCATTGTTTTCTGTGTTCTAGTTTTGGCCATACCTTTGGACTTCGAATATTGTAATTTCACTCCTTTGTTCCTTCGGTATTCTACTGCCGTTGTTTTAAAATTTTAGAATTGTCCAAAGTCCACTGCTATATCGTTATATATGCCAAATCTGCCAAATCTGGAGGATATATCTGCAACTATGCCAATTAATTGTACCAAGCGACACATTTGGTGTCTTAAAACATTGTTTAGAAAAACAAGGAGTGTTAAATGTGACTCTGATTAGAGAAAAACTGAAATTGTCATTTTTTTGTCTATGTTCACATAAAAATAACCAGAACACGCAAAACATGTTTTGTATATGACTATAATGCATGAATTACATCATAATGTGGTATGTCAACAGCCAGTGGTCGACTAAAATTCAATATTTCTCCCAAAATTGATGGAAAATTGGAATTTTCAACATTTCAGATTTGTCCGTAGTTCATCGTTAAATCGCAATGCATGTCAAATGTGTAGGAAATATCTGCATATATGCCAATTAATTGTTCTAAGCAGTATATAAATTGTCTTAAAACATTGTTTAGAAAAATAAGGAGTGTTATATGTGACTCTAAATACCGAAAATCTTACCCCTACCCCAAGAAAATTTCCCTGAAATTAGTGATTTTTGGTCTATGTTTGCATTAAAAATAACAAGAACATGCAAAATGTGTGTTTTATATGACAATGTTGCATGAATTACATCATGATTTGGTATTTAAACACCCATTAGTGGACTAAAACTCAATATTTCTTCCCAAATTGATAAATGGGAAAAGGGAATTTTCATCATTTCACATTTGTCCATAGTTCACTGTTTAATCGCAATATATATCAAATCTATAGAATATATCTGCAGATATGCCAATTATTTGTTCTAAGCGATACATTAGATGTCTTAAAACATTGTTTAGAAAAACAAGGGGTGTTTAATGTGACTCTAAATACCAAAAATCTTATCCCTACCCCAACACATTTTCGCGAAAATTATCAATTTTTTGTCCATGTTGGGATAAAAATAACTACCACACGCAAATTCTGAATTGAATTGCAGGGATATGGGTACATTTTTTGTATCCCCAGATCATAAAATGGGCGTAAAGTACTCATACTTGTGTTTATTAGAAAGCATATTTAATTAGCTTTAGTTTGATACCAAATTTCAGTACATATTACTTATCTGTAAAAAATTATGGAGCTTAAAAGATGAAAATTATGTTAAAACGAAAATGCAATAATCTATCGGTGTACTATAAAAGTGGCCCTATACTGTCTATGCGTGCAGGTTATGTTCGTGTTAACATGTTTTATTTTGAAGAGGGGGCATAGAAGGACTGACAAAAACCGGTCTGGTTCGGAAGTGTGGGGGGGGTGCACGGAAGTGTTTTCCGCCCACGGACTATAATTTGTTTCACCAAATTCCTGATCCAGGTTTTTTTGTTTTTTTGTTTTTGTTTTTTTTTTTAATTTCCTTTTAGATCCCCCCGCCCAAGATAAAAACCTAATGGGCTCTCCCTTTAATATTGAAAATAAACACGATATCTCTAGCTATCTCATACATAACGCGAAGTTTTCCGACAGAATCGCCCATAGTATATAGACGACATTATTTGATACTCTAGTAAATTTTTGAAATGATATCGAAGAAACATTTTATTCAGGAAATCAGATGTGTATGAAAAAAATTAGTTGCGGCTTTGATATTTAAGACTATTTTAATTCTCTTGATATATATATCGTGATAAATATAATACCCGGCAAATCCTATGTACATATGTTTCATTACATGAATGCGTGACTACATTAAATTAATTAATTCTCATCCAAAGCCGCCCCATTTTTTTCAATTATTCAGAAATTTTCTTTAAATTCCTATCAATTTTAGTGAACATCAGTGAAAAAATAAAACCCTCCCACCCGCCCAGATTTTTTGTAACAGATGGATGAGAATCTACAAATTAGCTTGATAGGGCCTAATACCGGGGCTTTTGAAACAATCTGAAAATATGATCACTGAATTTAGAAAACAATATATCATTTTGAACAATAAAAGATTTCCGAGATTATTGTTGTAAACGATATTTTTTCTGTACTTTTTACCCAAAAAAAATCAATAAATAAATACTATTGATTTAAGGAAAATTTATATTTCATCTACTTTTATCCCGTGCGGTGTTTAGCGCTCCACGCTAATTATTTTTCTTCAATTAAAAGATTCCACATCCAAAAAGTTGAATGAACACTTCAAGTTAATAGATAGTTTGTTTATGAGATATGTGTTTATTCAATAGATCAGGAATGCCGTCTTCCTGGTATTTGGGGCAGTCATTTCTGCATCCAATTACACAATACTTCATATCTCAAAAGTTTCGTATTGTTTTTAATTTATTATTCAATTAAAGAATTACAGTTATCTTGTGATCATGTCTACATCAAATGCAAATTCCTTAAAATATAAAAACGTGATATCTCAAGCTATTAAATGTACTGTTTGATTTTCTAACGGAATCTCATACAGAAAATGGACATATGATACCCGGGTACAGATGTAAGGGGGATATTTGCCAAAAATACAAGTCGCGGGGCGATAAACTTTTCCGAGCTCAAAAGGCGGGCGAAATTTAGACCGAAGACTTGTATTTTTGGCAAATACCCCGACGATCTATATATCTGTTTAATAACACCGAATGTCTCATTCATCAGAGCGCACAGGTGTCCCTGGGAAAAATATAAATGCGAGGGCCATGATATTTTAAAGAAATATATCATGTTGTTGAGTGGTATTTGCCAAAAAATACCGACTGAGAGGCTGGACTTATTTCAAGAGCCGTAAGGCGAGGGAAATTTGTGCAGCCTCGAAGTCGGTATTTTTGGCAAATATCACTCAACAACATGATATATTTCTTTAATTCCACCGAATATCTTTCGCCTTGCCTTATTGATGATAGTTTTAACGGATGATATAATATAAATTCATTCCTCGTATTCAATACATATTTTGGTTGTTAAGGCGGGGGTGAATTCATCCACATCTCTCATTTTGCATTCAATGCCAAATACATTTTCCATTATTTTTAACTTGCGATTAAAAAGTCATGACTTTTAAATGTAGGCGAATGTAT
>MJUU01024684.1:51607-110768 GCA_002080025.1 Modiolus philippinarum
CTCAGTGGGATTGTAACTTCTGAACGAAATGTACAATAACTACGATACTAAACTTACAGTAACTTTTGACTTTTGGTATTAAATTCATTGTAACATCGGTAGAACATGCCGAATTTACAGAATTTACAAAAATCTATATATGGTAAAAAAATTAACGGCCGTTTTAATTACTAGATTTAAACAGTAATATCCGACATGAATTGACTGTATTTACAATAATTTCCTAACTGAATTTACAATAACTTCGGTAACTTTGGTACTAAATTTACTGTAATTTCGATATTTATTGATACATTCTTTTTTTTTCTCTTTTATTTCTCTTGTTTTTGTTTGCGTTTTCTTTTATTCACTCAAACCTTTTTAAATCTTAAATGAGAAGGATTCAATGTCTTCTAAAATTTAGCAAGGACTTTTATTACAACTTGTTATTGAAAATTGTGCACTATTTTATAAATCTCGTGTCTATCAGTATCGACCAATACGATATGTATGAATAAATGAACACCGTAATGAACCTGACATTTCAAAGTATATAACAGCACTAACAGTTCCAAAATCTTTCACCGGTCTTATAGTATTGTCTGGACAATTTCTAAAATATCTGGACTGACCATTTACACATTTCTATTGAAAATTTCAAGTCAACAGACCCACCACGTTACCTTTGATCTCGATAACATTTCGACGCCGTCTATTTTTAAACATGACGTTACTAACGAGGCACGTCATTACTCCCGCAATCCGCTAGAGGCGTTGAATTACGTACACTTCGCCTTAAAAGATTAGATTTATTCATTAAGGTCAGCAAAATGCATATATATGGTAAACAACAGATAAATTTCAGTTGCTGATAATTTTTAACACTGGTAAGTTGGATCTTTAACTTACACTTCCCTTTGAAGGATAAAACAATATATATACAGTAAAACCTGTCTAAACCAAGCACCTGTCTTAACCGAACAACCCCTTCAGTCCCAAAGGGGTTCAGTTTAGACAGGTTTCACTGTAGTGAAATCATAGGTATCAGGCAAATTACACTGTAACCGTTATCTGTACACAATAACAAACTTTTAAGTGATGGGAACAAAACAGTTATAGCAATTAACTTTCGGTTTAGAATCTTCTAGTTATAACGTTTTAAGACTTATCATTGCGTAATTGATTACTTATCAGTCATTTTGACTGTTAGAAAGATACGACAGTCAGAGTTTAATATTTTTCAGATAAGATATATGACTGTTGTTTTTGTTTTTGAGAGATTGGTTGATACTGTATAGTTATGGCCTTTAATTGAGGGTAATATTCAAAATTATTTAATCAAGAAAATGTTACTTTTACGAGGTGCACAGGACCCAGGAAAAATAACCTTTTCATGATTAAATTATTATGGATATTATTTGAATTCGGTAAAAGGCCATAACTGTATCATTACACTTAAGGGTGTTTGATGATATCAATATCTAATCCATTTGAAAAAAAAATGTCTAAAACCAAAACAAATGGCTTTAATACTAAACTGCGAGTTAGTATTTATTTGAATCACAGGAACTTCCTCCCGGCAAGTAAAAAACAGATTAGTTAACTATAAAAAAGAATCTCGGAGAAATTTGATAGTTAACAAATTTGTTTTTTCTAAACGAGGAGTAATTTCCTGTATCTGGAGGCTTTTTACGGGCGTCCACAGGAAAAATACTTTATTATATAGATTGCAGTGAAAGATTGAAATTTCTCAGTGAAAGAAAAGTGATAATTAACTGTGAAATTATTTTCCATAATTTCACTCTAGGAAGTGACGTCACAATAGACGTTGTCAACGTTGTTGTTAAGTAAACGTCGCAGCGGATTAACATAGAAAACGTAGTTCATATAATGAATCTTAAATTAAACCGCTATATTTTATTTGAAAAGGCCTATATAATAAAAACAATAACTAATCCGGGATTCTGATTATCGAAAATATTCAACTCATGATCGAAAAACGCTGTAATTCACTCATGCGCTGCGCGCATTCGTGAATTACTGCGTTATTCGATCATTCGTTGAATATTTTGCGATAATCAGAATCTCGGATTAGTTATTGTATAACTAATTATCGACTCAGGTGTTTTTATCTGTGTACTGCTGTACAATTGTTTAGAGTAATTATGTTTTTTTATATGGAGTTGTCGCGATGTCTCTGTCAGTGCTACAGCGCCTTATTAATGTATTTTGCCTACGCGCACAGTTATTTTGCCTACGAGCTTTTACGTGGATTTAATAATGACATTTGAATAACGAAAAAGGAGAATATGGATTTTTTAACCAAGGAAACAAATCTTGAAGCCTGATAAAAAGCAGCACAAATAAAAGCATGAAAATGGTGATGTCCAGAAAATTATAGTGCCAGGAGTTCCAGTAGCGGCCTCATAAGATATTGTAGCTATATGACATGCATTTACACATTTCTTTTGAAAAAAGCAAAACATTTTTTCAAAATGATTAAAGGAACAAAGCAAAATTTTATACAATATTTTGAAGAAAGGCGGACCAATTTGGTAAGCTTAATTTCTGCCATATAATTTCGGAATTAAACTATACTGATGTATAAATCACAATCTATATTTTATCTTCTTATTCACTGTATATCCACACATTGAAATATTTCAATAAATGACAAACAAATTCATTTTGCTAACCTTTTTATATTTGTCCCACTCATTACTGATTTGTCCTTTGAACTCACTGGTCTTTTCAAACGGCTTACTCGATTTGTTTGTGTAGTTTTATACATCAATGAACTCGATGTCTATGATTGTCATTAAAATAGCCTAGATCGGTGTGTCCATTGTTTGTTTGAGAATAACTCAGTACAAAAAAAAAAGGTATCCTACGGGGTTTTATGGTAAAAAGTACATTTAATAAAGATTATATATGTTTTGGGGTCTTTATATTTATTGATTGTTTTAATATGAAAAGAAAAATGCTTTTCCCTTTTCCTTGGGTGTAAATTAGTTATACCCTTCGGCCGTCGGGGTTTCTTTTCCAAAAACGCCTTTACCTCATGGTATAACTATTACGTAATTATCACCGTCAACTTGAAAGTCGATGTAAATTGAGTTTTCGAAAATGTCTTACATGAGATATGTGTTTATATTTTCGTCCGCTTGTTGCTCTGGCAGTTATCTGATTAATTTGATACAATGTATTTCAAGTTTGCTATTGGTCAGAGTTTAACACGAAGTTATATGTATTATCACTACGTGTATTTTATCTCATGATCTTAAAGTGTATAAGTGCATTATGATAAATGAAATACAAAAGTTGTCGTGTATTTAAATAAGTAGAGTGAATGTAATTGATCATAATTTGTCAAACTTTCAAAACACGCATTTTTATGAGTCTTGGAAAAAAAAAAATATTTCTGAAAGTAAAATTAAAGACAAAGCAGAAGAATAAAAGTTAAGGACTTCCAGGTATGGCTTATTTTTCGTTGATTTTGTACATAGATTACCAGTAATTAAGTCAATTAATTTAAATCCTTTTCAACTGATGATCTATAAGACATAAGATATTATATTTAATTCCACCTCATATAATAATGCTGGCTTTTGATTGGTTCAATTGTATTGAATATTTTGACAAATGTCATGATTTTCTTCCATTTTTCACCATTGCCTTGGTATATGCCATCTCAGCGTTGTATTTTTTAAAAAAAATACCACGTTATAAATATAGCATCATTCCTTATTATAACAAGTCCATTTTTTTTATTGACGATGCATTATTCAGGCTCCATGAGTGAAAAAAATATACAAATAAAATAAAAAAATCTCAAAAGTGTGTACTGATTTTACCTTAAATATAGAAGAAATGATGAAATGTGTATTCGATGTCATTTTCATCTTGAAATGACGATGAATGGTGTCATCATTGGTACAGTTTGGTGCAGTCACAACCTCTCACAATGTTAACTTAGAACTGTTCTAATGACTGTTCTAAGTTAACTTAGAACTGTTCTAGAACAGTTCTAGAGCTGCTCTAGAAAAGTGTTCTAAAAGCAGGCATTGATCAGAACTGTTCTAAAAGCAGTCATTTTCGAGAACTGTTCTAAAAGCAGTTATAGAGTAGAACTGTTCTAAAAGCAGTCATTGAGTAGATCTGTTCTAAAAAAAGGTCAAAACCTGTTCTAAAAGCAGTCATGGTCTTCCATATGACTGCTTTTAGAACTGTTCTAAGTTAACTTAGAAAATGACCGTTTTTGTAACCACTTTTAGAACTGCTCTGTCTTATGACCACTTTTAGAACTGCTCTATTTTATGACTGCTTTAAGAACTGTTCTAAGACAACCTAGAAAATGACCGTTTCTAGAACTGTTCTATGTCTGCTCCAAGTTAACCTCAAGTTAACTTAGAATTTAACTTGGATGAGAGGTTATGACTGCACCCAACTGTATAGTTCTGATTGCGAAACTGATTTTAAACACTTTCCGTTTTGTTTAATTACAAAGGACCTTAGCAAACCGATGAAAATCAATAATGTGCTAATTGTTAGTTTTTTTCCGCTAAAAATACTATTAGCGGTGTTTTTTTTTTAATAAAACAAATAGTTCATTTTGGCAATCTCGAGAGCACGACGATACTGTATCAAGTACACACCACCGTGGTACACACTCACCTGAATTTAAAAAATAATTACTTTTTGAAAATTAAAAATGTTTAAAAAAAAATGTATTTTGGCATTGTCAATGAATTCAAAATGAGAGTTGCATGGATTAATTTACACCGCTATAACAACCAAAATATGTATTGAAAACGAGGAACGAAATTATATTATCATTCGTTAAAAGTACATGTTGAAATCTTCAATAAAACAAGGCCAAAGATATTCGATGGAATTAAAGAAATATATCATGTTGTTGAGCGATATTTGCCAAAAATACCGACTTCGAGGCTGCACAAATTCCCCTTGCCTTACGGCTCGGGAAATATGTCCAGCCTTTCAGTCGGTATTTTTTGGCAAATACATTTCAACAACATGATATATTTCTATAAAAGCGCCTTCCAAAAAATCTTTTCTCAAAGTGCTGACTCTCAATCTGAAAGCACATTTGAATCGTTCTTCTCAATGTGTGGTATGTTAGGGCATTATGCTAGTTCTCAATTAGCATTGTATTTGAAAAATTTAAGATATTCCTCGCAATTTAATTGAAAAGCTTAGTTAAAACAAAAGCTTTTGTTTTTATACCCCCGCAAACAAAGTTTGGGGTATATAGGAATCACCCTGTCTGTCTGTCCGTCCGTCTGTCTGTCCGTCTGTCCACACTTCTCGTAAGCGCAACTCCTCTTAAACCACTAAAAGGATTTTGATGAAACTTTACACAAAGGAAGGACACTATATGGAGATATGCATTAAGAAATATAATTATTGTTCAAAACCAGGAAGGGGAGATAATCGGACTTTGACTTTTCGTTGATTCCCTATTTATGGGTAACCTCGTAAGCGCAACTCCTCTTAAACCACTAGAAGGATTTTGATGAAACTTTACACAAAGAAAGGACACTATATGGAGATGTGCATGAAGAAATATAATTATTGTCCGAAACCAGGAAGGGGAGATAATCCGACTTTGACTTTTCGTTGATTCCCTATTTATGGGTTACCTCGTAAGCGCAACTCCTCTTAAACCACTTAAAGGATTTTGATGAAACTTTACACAAAGGAAGCACACTATATGGAGATGTGCATGAAGAAATATAATTATTGTTCAATACCAGGAAGGGGAGAAAATTGAACTTCGACTTTTCGTTGATTCCCATGTATTGGTTACCTCGTAAGCGCAACTCCTCTTAAACCACTTGAAAGAATTTAATGAAACTTTACACAAAGTAAGAACACCATATGGAGATGTGCATGAAGGCATATAATTATTGTCAGAAACCAGGAAGGGGAGATAATTCAACTTTGAGTTTTCATTGATTCCCTACGTATGGGTTACCTCTTACGCACAACTCCTCTTAATCCACTTGAAGGATTTTGATGAAACTTTAGACAAAGGAAGAACACTATATGTAGATGTATAAAGTGTCAAATAGGCTGAAAAGGGTGAATTTTATATTTGTCTGATTTAGACAGAGTGTTTGCATTGGAACCCTTGTGAAAAGTTTTTTCTTGAAGATTATATCAATTTGTCCACACTTGTACTGTGTCTGCACCTGTATTGTGTCCACACCAACTTAATTTTACACTTACCATATCGATTCAGGGTTCAATGAGCGGGGGTATCTTTGGCTGCCATTTGGCGACAGCTCTTGTTCTAGATTTGTTTTTTTTTTTCTAACATAACACTGAACAAAATCGTTTCAAAGTTTATACTTTCATATGCAGAAAATAAATTCACAGTAATTTCGGTATTTAGTTATATGTTACCACTGGATCGATGCCTCTGCTGGTGGACTATTAGTCCCCGAGGGTATTCACCAGCCCAGTAGTCAGTACTTGAAAAGCCGACCTGAAAGCCGATTTCATTTTAAACCTTGAAATATCTAAAATTATGTAAATTTTAATGAAACTGAGGAGTATCTGTGTCTTTAGCTGATTTTGGCTTTACATTTAGATCATATTGGCTATTTGTTCTCTATCAGATTTTGAACATCTTTGAGTTAATGGTTTTCTAAAAGTTTAGATTTTATCTGCACTGAAGAGACACATTAAGTTGTCGAAATGCGCATATGCAGAAAATAAATTCGCAGTAACGTCTGTATTTGGTTATTTATTACCACTGGGTCAATGCCTCTACTGGTGGACTGTTAGTCCCCGAGGGTTTTCACCAGCCCAGTAGTCAGTACTTCAGTGCTGACCTGAAAGCTGATTCTATTTTAAACCTTGAAATATCTAAATTTTATAAATTTTGTTGAAACCTAGGAGTATCTCCCTCATGCAGAGCTCTGCCTTTAGCTGATTTTTGGCTTTACATTTAGATCATATTGGTTATTTGTTCTCTATCAGTTTTTTGAAAATCTCTGAGTTTATGGTTTCCAAAAGTTTAGATTTTATCTGCACTAAGGAGACATAAGTTGTCGAAATGCGCATATGGAGAAAATAAATTCACAGTAACTTCGGTATTTAGTTATTTGAATATGGACAGTGTAAAAATAGTATTCTTAAACGTAAGCGAAACAAGGAGAAAAAAGCATTTCTCTCCCAGAAGTTGATTTTTTTTCGAATTCAAAGATGCTAGAAAGATTTTTTAAATTAACTTTTGAATCGAATCAAATATATTTTTATATCTTGTAATCGCAGCACCTACCATCATTTTCGACAGTCTGATTTTGACAATTTGTTTTAAAATATTCAAAGCAAAAATTTATTGCAGATTGACGCAAAACATTAATTTAGAAGTAAACTTAAAGTGATTATGAGGATTACTTTTTATTTTACTTAAAATTTGCATCTAGCTCTAAGAAGTTTAGCTTTGACATTTAGCTATCAATAAATCCCCAGTCTAGCACGAGATGCCTTGGCATACTGGATAGTAGTAAAGATCGCTAAATAATTTTTTTAAAAATCCATATGACTAACATTGATATGTTTACATTCTATTTTATAATTTGAAACTAAGAATATTGTTATTCCACTAACTCAAAGCTCTTCAAAGACAGAGAATAATAAGTATTATTTAGCATTTAACCACACATAGGAGGAGGGTTTGGATCCAAGAAAACGAGTTTAACTTCACCGCAATTTTTGCGCCTGTCCCAAGTCAGGAATATGTTGGTCATTGGCTTGTCCTTGTCTTCTTATAAAATTTGAGTTTCTTGATATTTAGGTTATTGGATGTGGTTTGTTTCCATTGAATTATTCACCTTTTTACTTTAAGGCGCCATTTACGGCTGTTATATGGTGTGAGGTTCCTCTGTGTTGAAGACCGTACGGTGACCCCTATATGCTTTGTTTTTGGGTCGTTTTAACCTGGAGATTGGATGTTTTCTCATTTACATTTACCTCATTTACCCCATTTCCTATCTTTTTCATATTCAATTTCCAAGACTAAAAACAGTAAAAAATATCTGAAAATCAAAAAGTAATGCATAACCCTTTACATGTTTTATGCTATTGCAAGGCGACTGTGGTGAATGTTTTGACCATGAGTGTATTTGATAGAAACTTGTTAAATTTTTATAGATATCTGATATTAAATGCATATACCGGTATGACTAATTTATGGATAGAATTTGATCTGTTTCGGAAAGAATGTACATGTAGTTGCATGGAATGATGACGCCACTTTTGCGTACATTTTCTAAAGAAGTTGTTAATCCTTATTGAAATTCAATCATTATGCAGTGAACAAGTGTGACCAATACTATTACATCCAATATAGCTTTACAACATTACAGGGGACACTCGCTTGCCATCTAAGAAACTAATATCGGTATGAGAAAAAATTCTCGTGGATGGAATTATCGTTGAATTTGTGTTTAGTTGACAAGGGCGTGTTATTTGCCGAAACTAAGAGTATATCATGACATGAATCGAAAACCTTAATAAATATAAATAGCAACATAAAAAATATATTGTGAATCAACATTATAAGATTGAACGTTTCATTGTTGTTTGTACAGAAGTGAACCGAGTAAGAGAATCCCCACATTATATCCGCAATGTAATTGATTTCTCATGTTTGGGATTGTAACTAAATATGCTTGTAATACGAACATGTATGTCTAATTGTGTATTTTAGAAAACAGAAGTAAATATATATTGTCTATGGCACAGAGACATTCTCCTGCTGAATTTCCTGTAAACAATCAAAGACATGACACTGAGGAAGAAAACAGTGACATTATTTCTGGAAATAACGATGTTGCTTCAATTTCAAATCTTGTAATGGCGCACAAAAACTTGGTAAGTATTGTGAGATTTTAGCAGTTTTGTTCGCATAAGTTTGAAAATGTAAATGTAGGCGGATTATAAACAAAACTGATTTTTTTAAGGTAGTTCAACCTTAATAAAATTTCAGACAGTTTTCTTTCATTTTAAGATATTTTGTAGGTAGTAACTCATATATTCTAAAAAATAAATAGAATAAAATGAAATGATATATTACCGATCATCTTTTTCTGTAATCAGGCTTTAAAAATCACGCAAAATTCAGTATTTTCCAGCAACATTGACCAAGAATATATAGGGAACTCTGGGAACATGCTTATTGTTTAGCTTATTGTGGAATAAAAATCAGATAATTTTTTTTATATTTTGATATTTTAGAGAGATACACTTTCGAGCTATCTGATGAGCTATATGTCACCATTTGATTAAGAGCGACATTTTATTTATTTTTCAACATAGTAAATATTTAGGGCAAAGGGAGATAATTGGCAGCAAAATGAGTGATATACATGTGTCAATATAGTATGACGTCACAATGAAAAGGCTGAGAAATGAACATTCCGGCTTGAAAATGAAGTCAATTCCGCATCCGAATCTATTTTCGAGTATTCGCCAATAGAATGCGGCGTGTATTAGTGTCGATCTATCTTAAATCATCCTTCCCGAATAAAATGAAATCCAATTTAATTTTATTAACATCTTTTGTGTTATTTCTTATCGTATAATGGCGGTACTCAGCATTAATAGACATTTCAGCTGATGTTTCAAATGAAAGATTTAGTTGTATGCAAAGAAAGTTTTTGTGAATACTGAAAAGAACTTTTGAACGTATGCATTAGTATGTGTTTGCCCAAGTTCTTCCAGCAAACATTTATATTTTATATTTTACGAAAGGATATGGAGTAAATGAATATGAGACCATAACACATATGTTAACTCCAGCTGCAATAATTTTAATGAGAAGTATGGCCATTTCGGAAATTTATTCCTCATCAGCAGCTCTATATATATTTGTATTGGTATTTAGATTGTTGCATCGGTTTCTACTTATGTAATACTTGTGTTTCAGAATGTTTTTAGTGTACCTAAACATAAAATCGGCACAAATCAGATGCCAAAATTAGGTGATGTCTTAACCTTTCGATATGTCAGTTTACCACATCTAGGAATAGTATCGAAAGTTCACGGACTTGAAGCAGACCAAACAGGATTTATGGCAACAATTGTCCATTTTCCCTGGCCGGGCATTGGTAAAGCTTACACAGTTACCAAGGAAACTCTCTTTTTTAGGATTAGGGATAACATTCATATCCTTGACTTTAAGGGAATAAGACATTTTTCACGGGAGCAAGTGGTCGAGAATGCGATACAAGAAATCGGGAAACAAAACCATGATCATTTCAAGTACTGGTCAAGTAATATGGCAAGATTTTGCAAGGTAAAACATGTATTCCCCTACCATGATAATACTTATTATTTCAACTCACAGATTAAAACAATGACCTAAAACCTTGTAAACATTTTTCCTACAAGCTTGTGAACCTTAAGTTAGAGAAATACAATTTTTAAAACTTAGAATTGGAAGATGTGAAATATAAGTTCTCAGAAATTAAATAAATGAAATTTCTGATTTTTTGTCGAATCAGTTTTTTTTTAATATTAAAAGTTGTTATTTTATAAAACAGAAGTTGTACGCATGTTCAATTTAATAGAACAATAAAAAAAACTTAATTACAGTTATAAATATATTTGTACTTTTACTTCTAGGTATAAAGTAAAGAGACATACCTGCTCAGTAAAATATCATATTGCACAGTTGATCATGCCTAATCATCGTATTGCACACTTACTATGATTGATATTTCCAGGCCACACCACTTTCACACCCACTATAGGTATACTACGCCCTTGGTGTTTGTCACAAGTCACCTAAGCCATGTCAATCAAATATAATAAAACAATTATGGCACTTCTATACTTGATCAATAAGGGGTTTGACGGTGCGCAAAAGATAATATTGAACTCGGGTAAACCCTCGTTCAATATTACTTTTTTGCTCCGTTAAATCAAATAGTGCCATAATTGTATAATATTATTTCTACATATTACGATTTCATTTCAACAACTCATGTCTCTTCAGTGCATTTGGAAGTCAAAAGTCAAGACAAATAAAAATGCTGACAAATAACCAAAAATACATTTTGTACCTAAAAATAACGCACAAATATTTTTTTTGTATTTTATGCTTTTCAAATATACTTTTTTTTCTTTTGAATGTAGCCCTGGGGTGAAGTCGTAAATAGGATGTCAACAGACAAAATGCCAGATTAAAACTTATATTTATCATTTTTAGCTCTTATGAGGTAAATGAATTTCATGTATCGCTGATAATATTCACCGCGAATGAAATTTTAAGAAATTTTAAACTACATGTAACAGGTCTTTACAGTTTATAGATATTCAAGGAGTAAAAATGTTCAGTTTCTATATTACCTATGAAACATTTGATCAAACCTTTCCTTCACGAGACATGGCTGAGAAGCCAATATTTGACCATTCTGAATTGAGCTAGAAAATCAAAATGTTCTAGTGTCTTTGAAATTCGACCAAAAAGGTTCATACTGCCCTAAGGTCTTTAGGAAAATGTTATAAAAAGCTATTACTTTGTTACCATGGACACAGGATGGGCCTCAAAGGTACCCCAAAAATGCATTTTTTTGCCTTCCAAGATCAGGTTTCAAAATTTTTTAAAAATCTGCAGTACACACTAACCCCAGCAAGTCACCAAAATTCAAAATTATACATCTTCAGCTATAGGCTGATGTATGGTCCCTACTCTTGCTTACCGGCAATGGGGCTTACCCCCCCCTTTCAAAACCCAAGGACAGGGGGGGGCACATCCCCCTCTGGGACCGTCTGAGATATCGTTTTAGTCCCCAGCAGCGCGAGAGAAAAACACTCAATTTTTTTTGCCCACTTTATATTTTATTCAATAAGCTAATACCCTTATCCTAGAGCCTTAAAAATATCCTCCTATAGCCCTGAAAAGGGTGGGGACCGACCTAAAGGCGTCTAAATGAAGGAAAGATATGCATTTTGATAGAATTCATTGGTTTGACTTTGCTTCGCTCTTGTAGCTCTTGTACAAGTATTTGGCAAGATTTTAGTATGTTTAAATTCTTTTGAACCAGGAAAAGCAAAAATACATGAAATGAGGTAAAAACATAAGGCAATAAAAAAGTTTTGAAACAAACTAGTATTTTAATTCATATTTTTATATTGACTTTTTTCCGAAAATGAAAATGCTATTGCTTTTTACTATTGTTTTAGAAAAAAAAATTATTTTGTAACGTGTAGCTATAGCAGAGTCTCTTTGCTTAGTGCCTGTACGGTGCATTTACAGTAAAAATTCGTTTCAATCAGTTTTATTCGGGTTACCATTATAAATATAATTTATTTGGTACTCGTCTGGTAGTGTTTCCAATCGAGTTCAATTTATTTGGTGCAAGGCGTTTTCATTTACGATATACTTACTTTATGTCTCTGGGTTTTGCGCGTTTCCATTTTAATTCGTCAAGTAACAAAATATTTACATTCGGTTGTACTATATGCCGTAGTGTAAGCGCAGCTTTAGTATTAAAACATTTCTTTTTTTTTTCGATTCATCAATTGTATCTCTGAAAACTTTTCTAATTGTGAACTTTTACGGCAAACTTAATTTCATTAAAAACAGGCAAAATTATAAAAGAAATAGTTCATTTTTATTATCTTTCAGACAGGTGATAAAACAATAAAGAAACCGCCAATGAGGAAAGTAAGTTCAATTGAAGACCTGTTACCAGGGGATGTTATAAGGTTTAAATATTACGGCCTTAAACATGAAGCTGTAGTTATTCAAACTGAAATGGCCAAACATGTGAAAGCGGATATTATTCATTACAATTACGATGGAATTCTAGGTACACGTCGAGTTGTTGAGGAAACTTTTACTTTCAGCATGGAAGACAAAAATACCTTTATCCATGACTTCACAGGTATGGAGGTACTAGTATATGAACCAGGAGAAGTAGTTCGCAGAGCAAGATCTAGACTTGGAGAACAAAAATTCAATGTATTCTACAACAGATCAAGTCATTTGGCAAAATGGTGTAAAGTACGGCAAATTCCTTGTTCATAAACTCTCCTAAACGAACTCCAAATTAATATATGACTGGCCTCACTAATGCGATCAAAATTATACTTTGTACTTTGCAATTTTAATGTTTTCTACAATGAGATCAGTGTAAACTGACAGTAAATGTAACGTTATTGTATGGAGTATTAAAAGTTATTTTTGAGCGCTTTTTGTTTCCAAGATTACATCATACTGGATGTTGGATGATAAGGAGAAAATAAAAGTAATTTAATATATTGTTTAAACAATTGATATAATCATTTACATGTAACGAAATGAGTTAAAATTTTTCAAACAATAGACCCTTTAACGATAACTGCGTTCCTACGATTTTGAGTGGGAACGAAAAACAGTTCCCGCAAAAATGACGTCTTATGACAATTAATTAAGACGTCACATATATTATGACGTTGCATTTTACCCATTTAAAGGCAAATAAATGCAAGTGCAATATTCAGGACCGCAGTTATCGTGAAAGGATCTATTCATATTATCATTTTTACTTGTTAAGAATTGAAGTTAATTTATTGTTGATGATTTTTAAGAAATTTTTAACAATCACAATATCTATTGATATATTTATTCTTCAGATCCTGTTTTAACGTCGTGACATAACAGTACATACCATCAATATAATTCAATTTTTGGGTTTACATAATTATATCTTTTGTATTATCGTGTGTGCTTATTCTAAACTATTTCCATAATATCATACTACTAAATACAAAATATTCTAATATGACTCTTTGCTAGAAGCATGTTCGAAAAGCAAACAAATTTTCTCACTCGTGCACACAGTTTACACCAGTAAACTGTTGCATAATGCAGGTTGAACAGAGTTTTTAAATAAGAAAAAAAATATACAGAGGAAGAAGTGATTTAAATGTTAGAGTTTCTGTTCGACAATATATTTGTTCAGCTTGGAGGACATGTTTTTCAACAGACCATCGGAATTCCTATTGACACAAACTGTGCACCTCTCCTAGCAGATCTGTTTCTCCACTCTCATGAGGCTGAATTCATCGAAGGACTTCTTCAAAAAAAAAAAGATAAAAAAACTGGCCCAATCCCTCAATTTTAGCTTCCGTTATATAGACGATATTTTGTCACTAAACAACCATCGCTTTGGTGATTTTCTTCATCTGATCTGTCCAAAAGAGCTCGAAAATAAGGATACTACAGACACTTCCACATTGGTCTCATTCCTTAACCTTCATCTTGAAACTGACAACAGAGGTAGACTTCAAACTAAGCAGTACGACAAACGCGATGACTTCACTTTTAAATAGTAAACTTCCGTTTTCTTTGTAACAACATCCTTACAATGCCGGCATGCGTAGTTTACATCTCCCAGCTCATTCGCTATTCAGGAGCCTTTGTTCGATACAGTGGTTACCTTAACGGAGCCCGGTTGCTCACTAATAGGCTACTTCAACAAGGGCTTGTTACCCTAAACTTGACGTCATCCCTCCAGAAATTTTACGGTCGACATCACCATCTTATGGAACCTTATGTGATATCTGTTTCCCAGATGACAACAGATATTTCCCTTTAAAGCTTAATTATTGTGTTCTCTCACGGATTTGAGTTTACTACCGGATTTGACATGTTCAAAACGGCGGGTGTCTTTTAAGAAGCAGGAGATGCTTACTCTACCGGTGCACCTGATCTCATCAATGATTTTTATTGGGTCAGTGTCTGTGCCGTACTCATGTTGTGTTTCTTTGTTGTTTCCGTTGTTGCCATTGTCCTTGGATTATTCGTTTTGTATTGACGGTTCGATTCTCATTTATTTTTCGACCAGAGGATCGGTAATTTATATTAATATATGAATATTTAATTACTCTTACCAAAAAAGAGAGAAATTGAAAAAACGAACTGAGAATATCTCTTACCAAAAAAAGAGAGAAATTGAAAAAACGAACTGAGAATATTACCTTAAAAGAGTTCCCGTTGTCGTTATATAGGACATACTTTTTTCCTTGATGAAATTGTTGCAACCTAGGCCATCATTTCTGCTTTGATACTAAAAAAGAAGTCTGTTTTCTGGCAGGATCAATGGTCTTCACATGCGTGTATCAATGTTACCAAAAAAAAAAACTTCACAAAATATTCCCAGTAGTTATGGAAAACACTCACATTATTCACTGTCTGTTCATTCAAATAAGGTCACAACTACTATTTTTATGAACCTATATTTTTGTTCTGTTCTTTATTATTATTTTTTTACATCATCATTATTATGATTAAATACATCTTTTTTATTTTATAAAAATGTAACCCATGTAAAATACACCTAACGGAAAGATCCTTAATACCCGGGGATATGAGGAATGACACTCCTGAAGTTCTACGGTTGCCAGTTAGTGTCTAACTACTGACTTTTTATAGACTTACTAGTATTATAGAATTTATGTACATATATTCCTTGTATCTGTTATGCATTTTTTATATTTTAATCTTTAAATGACCTCATGGTTATCGACCTGATAAAGATGTGTTTAGAATACAGAATACAGTTTATCAGTGTAATCAGAATAAAAGCTTAGGTTAAAGTCAGCTTATATTAATAGAGCGAATGTAATCACATTATTTTAAAAACAAAGAAGATTGAAATTTCAGTTGAGTCAAAAGTATACTTTTTCAGGTATATTCTAATGCAGCCTTCAGCTGAGACTAATATACATAACCAAATATATTTTTATGTTCAACAAGGATGTTTTTGTTAAGAAAATATTGCACGTCAAATAATAACAGTGTATTCAATACTTTGCAGATTTTCTTTGGTGCTGATGAAAATTGAATATTTGAAAGACAGTCTGTTCATTTGAAAAACAAAATGAGCACGAGATATTTGCTTACCTTAGATTTATCCTGTAAAACAATACTTATATAATAGTAACTGATTTATACTGCAATATCGTAATACATAGACTGCCCGAGAGCCATGGTATGGATCAGAGGGATGATATGGCCCAAGCCGAAGGCGCGGGCATATCAATTTTCTGGTCCATACCATGGCCTCGAAGGCAGTCTATTTACGATATTGCCGTATAAATCAGTTACTATTGTGTTTATTACATTGAATAAATGAATAAAAGACATTGTTTGTTATTCATTTTTTATTTTTCCCTTTGAGAGTGTTTAAAAGCGAACGTTAATTTTTTATTATTTCATTTATTTGTAAAATGAAAAACTGCAATCAATGTAATTATTTTTCTCATAAATATATATATATATCTAAGCTAAAATATTCAACTTATGTGATCATCAGTTAACTAGTATACCAGTGAACACTTTTAAATAAATTCTTCTTAAATTGACGTCACAATTCCTCCGATCGGTCAATATCTGGTATTGACTGCAACTACCGGTCCATATCTGGTATTGACTGCAACGATCGGTCCATATCAGATTTTTTTGGACCGATGGCATCAATACCGCAAGATAGAGAATGTCATGTGATTGTTTTTTTTTTGCCAATAGAATTCCAGATTTTTTTACTGATATGCAATAAAATACAACATTGTTGCAAGTCATCAAAATACGTTATATCAACAATGAAAGGATATTGAGTAAATGTACACGAGGCAGTCTCTACAAATACTTGGTAAAACAAGCGATGGAACAACGCTCTTATTGTTGTTCTTATGTTAAAATCACTACGAATTATTGCTTCCCATCTTCAATTCAGCACGAATTTCTGAAATAACATTGATTTTACCCCTGAAAATATCAAAATTTATCAGGTTAATGTTAATTTCTTTGATTGAGCAGCACATCTAAAACAGAAAATTTTTTCCACCTTTTAAGATGGCCAATTGTTTACTTGATGCAGTATTCGACGGCATATTCTTAACAAATCCGATTAATTGGCTTTGGTTTCCGGTGACCTGAAGACTTTACACATATAACTGCCTCTCACTGATACTGCAGATGTCTACTGAAATACATGACGACTCTTTACCAAATTCTTCGGGGGAGTTTTGAGTTTGGTTTTTTTTCATAGTGCAACCAGTGTTCTACAGTGCTTGTACAGTAAAACATAACCAATCACACCATTATAACATACACCATACACCATGCACCATTACACCATACACCATGAACCATTACACCATATTCCATACACCATCACACCATACACCATTGCACCATATACCTTACACCATACACCATGCACCATGCACCATACACCATATACCATGTACCATACACAATACACCATGCACCATACACTTTACATCTTACAATGTACGCTATACACTATGTCCAGTACAATGTATTTGCATTTTGGTTTTTATTTTATAGTGGCCGGAACATACAGGAAATGAATTGTATCTTTTTGTAGGACAAAATGAAGATTTTCAATAAAAATTTGTCTCCGCGAGATCTCATTTTTCAGTCTCAACTCTAGAATACTTTCCACAAAGCTTGTTATTTACAATCGTGTAAATAAAATAAAGGGTGATACAGATTTTCGTTTGCGGTATTTTATTTCGCGTGTTGCTTTTTCTGGCTTTTGAAATGTCATTTTTGCCCTCATCTTATTTATTAAGTATTTCCTGGGACTAATATATTAGTCCGAGGTATTTCCTTTATATCTTTCGATTATCGAGCGTACATTAACATATCATTATGAAGGCGGCAAAGGCTTAGGGTCATCGTATAGCGTCCATAACCTTTTTTTTTCGTACACCAAACACAATCTTATTTCACATCAAAGATCAAACAGAAGCTATTTCTATTTTTTATACAACGCACAATGACTCATTCCTTTAAAACCCTCATTAATCATATAAATAGAGAATTGGAGTACTAGGTGGCATTTGCACCATTTTGAATACTATCTATGTCCCTATTGTAGCATATTTTCAGTAAATTTGTACAAAATTTGAGTACTAAATGGTATTTACATGATATCGTATAATATCGATATCCCTATTGTTGCATATTTTCAGTAAATTTGTACCAAATTTGAGTACTAGATGGCATGTTCATCATATCACGTACTATCGATATCCCTATTGTTGCATATTTTCAGTATATTTGTTCCAAATTTGAGTATCAGATGGAATTTACATCATATCGCATAATATCGATATCCCTATTGTTGCATATTTTCAGTAAATTTGTACCAAATTTGAGTACTATTAGCATTTACACCATATCGCATACTATCAATATCACTATTGTTGCATGTTTTCAGTATATTTGTACCAAATTTGAGTACTAGATGGAATTTATATCATATCGCATACTATCGATATCCCTATTGCTGTATATTTTCAGTAAATGTGTACCAAATTTGAGTATTAGATGGCATTTACACCATATCGCATACTATCGATATCCCTATTGTGGCATGTTTTCAGTATATTTGTACTAAATTAGAGTACTAAATGGCATTTACACCATATTGCATACTATCTCTATCCTTATCGTTGCATATTTTCAGTAATTTTGTGCCAAATTTGACTATTAGGTGGCTTTTACACCATATCATATTATATCGATATCCCTATTGTTGCATATTTTCAGCAAAATTGTTTCAAATCTGAGCACACAATATCGCATACTATCAATATCCCTATTGTTGCATATTTTCAGTAAAGGACAAGGTATGATAAGCAATGGTAATTTGCCCCCTAATTTTGCCAAATTATTAGCTATTGTTTATGCACATTAAATTTATATATTTGTAATCTCAAGGTCTTCCTCTTTCAGCCAGTTAACATTTTTCGATTCGATTCATCGCTATACTCCTCAACGGAACACGTTTTCAACACAAGATAAAACGTTTTCTACCCGAATGCACGTCTTTTCGCATCGGTTTCAGATGAAAAAAGTTAAAAGGAGAGCTTGCACCAAAACGATGTCTTGCTCAAATATATATCTATTAATGATAAAAATGTGTGCAAAATCTTTACCTGGTGCATGCTCCCCTTCGCAGTTTATTTCTGATTTTGTCCAATTTTAGCGGTTGTCAATTTTGTTTACATATGTTATAAAATCATGCCAAGTATGGTACAGACCTGAACATGAAAGACGGAAATACGGCGTATCGACTTTTTTCTAATTCGACATCGTAAGAAAAAAATACAACCAAATCGGCATGGGGTTTATTTGAGTACAATTTAGCACAGGATATTTATTTTGTATGAACGATGGAATTTTAACGAATTGTCCTTATTAGACAACGTGTAGTGAAAAGGGGGAGGATCCAGATACAAAATGTATTTAATTAATAAAATATTTAGTTATGAATTATTATACTGTTTGATATTGTGTTACAATGACTTTACCTTTACCTTTGCATTCTAAATATCATCTACAAAGATGGATTTAAATTGTTCAATATTCTGATATTGAGACGGCAAGCAAATTCATTGTTCACTATATATTTTTCCATATTTGCCAAAAATTCATTTGCACATTTGGTAAATAAAATTTTATTGGTAAATATTTATTTTTACACACCATGGAGACCATGAATAATTTTGAAATATAATTTACCGGTTTTGATTGGAGACTGCATACGCACATTGACAAGTTGACGGGAGCTGTATACTGAAATAGGACATGTTTGGCCTTTTTCTTACCGGAGTATGTGATGTACATAACTAGTACATTTGACAATTTTAAAGTTTGTCGTCTTAATTTGTGAAGCGTTTTCTTTTCACTAGGGTTAGGCTTACATTGTTTTATACTTTTAAATGTACAGAGAATAAGTCATAGAAGAATTTATCGTTTTTGTTAGGAAAGCACTTTGCAACACACTCTATTGGTGACCAGATAATTTCTTGTATTATGGCATGTTCGATGATACAGACATAATAAGTCGATGTAAATTACAGGAAATTGTAAGACTGGTGCCAGTGCTCGGCAGATATCTCAAGTTGAATGAATTTTCCACCGGGGCAATCATTGAAATGTGAATTGTGGCCCAATCTGGCTATAATTTTGGATAATATACGAATAAGACCTTGTACAACACATTAAACAAAAAGAAATCATAGAGTTGTATCCATCTTGGGAACTTTTTCAGCTGTATTCTAACTCGCACAAATAATTTACTTATATATTTTCTCAATTTTAAAGTTCTTTAATATTTTGTATGAAAGTACTAGTACCTCTTTCTGTCGATTGTTACTCGTTTCTGCATTCTCCCTCCTTCCATCCCTTCTTTCTCGCTCTCTTTCCCTCTACAGTTTTCTCCCTTTCTCTCCTTTCTCCTGTCCACTGTCTCCATTGTCCTGGCCGTGTCTCATTTTCCCTCCCTATCTTTTTTCCAAGTCTCCCTTTACCCTGCCCACCCCTTCATTGTAAGCCCTTGGATTTATGAATTATAAATCGTTCTCCAGTTTCTACTGACTACGGATCATCAAAAATAAAATAATTATTATACTAGAAATACATTAAATTCTTTTTAAATGTGCCAGAATGTTCAGATGCCTTAAATTTTGTAGATCGAAAGGTCAAATCAGTGCCTCCAAGTATGGTTCCATTATGCTTGAAATTGATATAAATATATATGGCCGGTAGCTTTGTACTTATGATGACATGTATTACATAGATATTCGTGATTATATCTATAATGCTTATTTTTGTATAAAAAACTGATAAGCAATAGATGAATATAGTTTTTCAGTAATACATGTAATATAATAATTTAAACTTCTTCATGGCTGCAGCAGTGAACCAAAAATTCTATGCTTTAACAAAATCGTCTGCTTGTTATTTTTGTTCATAAATGCAGTAGATATCCAAGACAAGCAGTAGAATTACGGAACAAATAGCAGTAGAAATTATGTTCTTGACTGACAACAATACCTACGGGACAGAGAGAGAACAGAATGATAACAAGATTTTTTTTTCGCATTCTAAATCAGATTAAATCCTAGGTGGAATTGTTTTGTCCTTGTTTCTATATGTTTTGTTTTCTCTGATGTCTTAAAAAACGTTATAATATAAGACAAAAATGCATTTTTAGCAAATTACAAAGGAACTTAAGAACTGATGAAATCCCTATTCCCGGTACATTTATTTCCCGAAATCCTGGGCTTAAATTATTTATTTCCCGAATTCCGAACTTAAAAACTTCCAATCCTGGTTCTTGAAAAGGTTCCCATCCTCAGTTATTTAAAAAAATGCTATTTCATGTTTCAGTGCATTCCCCTGGACATTGGGGTCAAGAACTGTTCTAGACTTGGAACCCACTGGGTGGCCCATTGGGTGAACTTCAGGTGTGCATGCCTGAAGGGATACATTTTTCATGGTAGGAATAATATTTCAGTAACATATGCAGTATAAGCTACTGACCATACTAAAAATAATTAGCAAAATGTGTTTTAAAAGGCATTCGCGGATTTGGCTTGGCCGGTTTTGGCTCAACCCTAGATTGACTCACTGATGGTGTGACGGGTGCCGCTAGCGGAGCAGGACATGCTTACCCTTCCGGAGCACCTGATGTCACTCCCGGTTTTCATGGGAGTTCACACTATCAGTGCCTTAGTTTTTAATGTCGTCTTTTTATTTCCGTGCTTGTAGCTGTCTCACGTCCTTGTTTTGTCTTTGTTTTTCTCTGTTGCCGTTTTTACCATGTCTTCGGATTTCGATTTTTGTAGTCTTCGCTTCCCTTGTTCCTTCGGTATTCTACTGCTGTTGTCTCGTACATATTATCATATATATTCTTCAATAGTTTTTGCCCGAGTTTTTGCAATTTTCTGATTTTTAGAATTTTCGTACCTTGTCCCTATAATTGATTCCAGATGTTCAAAAACGAACACACAACCTCAAATATATGAATAGGGATAATGAGATACTATTAATACTTTTTTTTACATGGAACCCCCCCCCCCAAAAAAAAAACAAAAAACAAAAAAAACGTGTATCAAAAACAGTTACGTAAGGTATATTATTGCTATATTTTTGCTCTTCATTTTAATTGCCTTTTAATAATTTTTTCTATATATATATGTGTTGAATGTTTGCTTTTTTATTACAGGGAGAGTTAATATTTTAATGAGGGTCTAAAAGGGAGATCAGATTCAATCTCGTAGTCTTGGTACATAGCATATTTTATACAAGAGATATTTCTGTTTGTACTAATTGAAGACGCTTTACGATCAGCAACAAAAAAAAAGAAAAATCATGTTGTATGTCATATGCATGTTGTACAAAAATGGCCCTCTTTAATACCCTCTTTAACTGCAATACATTATTGATTTAGACTCCCCACAAGGTGAGAAATTACTTCCAGTATACTATGAATCAACTACATATCAAGGACATGGTATCAATATCTGTGAGTGAATACTACTGAAAAAAAATTGTGTAAAAAGTAAGAATAGACCCATAATATCATAAATGAATATGAGAAAGGTGTTTTCAGAATAATTGTGAATTGAAGATAGTTGACTCAGTTTCAAAGTTCAAGCCAAAACTTTGTGGTTACGACATGCTGACTTGAAATAATTTAGAACCAGTCCACATACAGAATGCAAAACCCTTCTTCATATGGCATACGTGTGTATTCCGCTTGAACCTGTGCCAGGGACCGTCTTGAACTTACCATGATGATCTTTGTCGAAGGCTTCGTGGTTACTTCAAGATGAAGAACAACAATGAAAGCATTGGTCCATTTTGTTAGGGATTTTGTCACATGAACATTTACTCCATATCCCTTTTTTTTTGGTTCATGTGAGAACAAAGAGGTGTAGTCATCAAGTCGTGAATTTTGTTCTCGTATGTATGTAGGCCATTTTTGTATATTTTCCGACATATCAGCACTCGACACATGGCTGTAATTATCCTCTTGTTGTTCATTTAAGTCACTTAACAGTGTTTGGGAAGATGGTACTATTCGGAGAACACTGAGAACCAAAACCAATTTTTTGTTGCGGGTGTGTAAAAATTTGCTCTTCCAAATGGCTGTTCATTTATTTTGGTTCTGGCGGTGATATTTAAAGAATTTAACAAAAACCTTCGAAAATTGTCAAAATTGCATTCAAGTGGTGTGTGAATCTTTCTTCTTTAAGAATGAAAATGAATATGAATTTATTTTGTTATGATAGTGTACAACAGATGACCTTCTAAAACAGTTTTGGAGAAGATTTGATGCATTTGCGAAATCGGTTCTAAAGTTGAATGAAATAAATCCACGGGAAACTCGCATGATTCCTCTTTTATCAATAGGAAAGCAATAAATTGACCTTGAAATTAAAGTTCAAGTTCATCACCTATGGTTAGTGCTTAACACTTTTTCTTGAAATTAAGTATCCATCAGCTTAATATCAAATCCTAACTCAAAAGACAAAAGTAATAATAGCCCGGGCATGATTTCTTATGGGCAGACAGACACTTCAATGGACGGAAGGATCGCTAAAGGGAGCTATCGATATCCCTATTGTTGCATATTTTCAGTATATTAGTACCAAATTTGAGTACTTGATGGCACTTACATCATATTGCATACTATAAATATCTCTATTGTTGCATATTTTCAGTAAATATATACCAAATTTGAGTATTAAATGGCATTTACACCATATCGCATACTATCTATATCCCTATTGTTGCATGTTTTCAGTATATTTGTACCAAATTTGAGAACTAGATGACATTTACATCATATCGCATACTATCAATATCCCTATTGTTGCATATTTTCAGTAAATTTGTACCAAATCTAAGTACTAGATGGCATGTACATCATATCACATTCTATCGATATCCCTATTGTTGCTTATTTTCAGTATATTTGTACCAAATTTGAGTATCAGATGGAATTTACATCATATCGCATAATATCGATATCCCTATTGTTGCATATTTTCAGTAAATTTGTACCAAATTTGAGTACTAATTGGTATTTACACCATATCGCATACTATCAATATCACTATTGTTGCATGTTTTCAGTATATTTGTACCAAATTTGAGTACTAAATGGAATTTATATCATATCGCATATTATCGATATCCCTATTGCTGCATGTTTTCAGTAAATTTGTACCAAGTTTGAGTATTAGATGACATTTACACCATATCGCATACTATCGATATCTCTATTGTTGCATGTTTTCAGCTATTCTGTATACTTGTACCAAATTTGAGTACTAGATGACATTTACATCATATTGCATAATATCAATATCCCTAGTGTTGCATATTTTCAGTAAACTAGTACCAAATTTGAGTATTACATGACATCTACATCATATTGCGTACTATCTATATCCATATTGTTGCCTATTTCCAATAAATTTGTACCAAATTTGAGTATTAGATGGCATTTACACCATATCGCATACTATCGATATCCCTTTTGTTGTATGGTTTCAGTATATTTGTACCAAATTTGAGTCCTAGATGACATTTACATCATATTGCATAATATCGATATCCCTAGTGTTGCATATTTTCAGTAAATTGGTACCAAATTTGAGTACGAGATGACATGTACATCATATCGCATACGATCGATATCCATATTGTTGCATATTTCCAGTAAATTTTTACCAAATTAGAGTACTAGATTGCATTTTCACCATATTGCATCCTATCAGTATCCCTATTGTTGCATTTTTTCAGTATATTTGCACCAAATTTGAGTACTAGATTGCATTTACACCATATTGCATTGTATCTCTATTTATATTGTTGCATATTTTCAGTAAATTTGTACTAGATTTGAGTATTAGATGACATTTACACCATGTACTATACTATTGATAGCCTTATTGTTGCATCTGTTCAGGAAATTTGTACAAAATTAGAGTCACAGCAGCTAGATAGTATTCTGACAAAATGGCATACACCATATACGTTGCATGGTTTAGACAAATGTGTGCCAAATTTGAGTTTTAGTTGACATCTGCACCAAATCATACTAAATACGAGTGTTTGTAAATTTCTTGCATGTTTTAGGGAACATTATGCCAATGGGAAAATATCGTTTTGCGCACTGTGAGTATTTGGACATCAATACGTCATATCATAATATTTTCTCGCAAGTTTTCGGGATTGTAAAATTGTTGAAAAAATATTACTTTTGTCAAGTTTATGGCAAAATTTATTGAAAAATATGTGTCATGAACCAGCGCGATCTTCGCGAACATAATTTGATTGTCCATCGGCTTTCGGCGAGAAATTCAAAAATACGTTAAAATACAAATTAAAAAGATATGTTTTCACATCTTCGGTTTAAGTTAAAAAATAAAAAGATATGCGCTTTTAATACATGTTTTTGCGTTTCTTTTGGCTAATAATTATTATTTCATGGTTGTAGAAAATAGCCACCTGCTGGCGCACAAAAAGCACGATTTATTTTATCATTGTTTTATAAGGTTAACATTTTTAGCTCACCTGGCTATGCCAGGGTGAGCTTTTGCCATCACTTTGCGTCCGTCGTCCGTCCGTCCGTCGTAAACTTTTCATTCAAAGATCTTCTCCTCTGAAACTACTGGGCCAATTGGCACCAAAATTAGCCACAATAGTCCTTGGGTGGTCCCTTACAAAAAAGGTGTTTTTTAGGTCCGTGCGATTTCCAAGATGGCCGCCAGCGGGAAACATAGTTTTAATATTGGACCCTATGGGAAAACACTTTCAAAGATCTTCTTCTCTGAAACTACTGAGCCAATTGCAAGCAAACTTGGCCACAATAGTTCTTGGGTGGTCCCTTACAAAAAAGGTGGTTTTTAGGTTCGCACGATTTCCAAGATGGCCGCCATCGGGAAACATAGTTTTAACATTGGAACCTATGGGAAAACACTTTCAAAGGTCTTCTTTTCTGAAACTACTGAGCCAATTGTAACCAACTTGCCCACAATAGTCCTTCGGCGGTCCCTTACAAAAAAGATGTTTTTTAGGTCCACACGATTTCTAAGATGGCCGCCAGCGGGAAACATAGTTTTAACATTGGGCCCTATGGGAAAACACTTTCAAAGGTCTTCTTCTCTGAAACTACTGAACCAATTGCAACCAAACTTGGCCACAATAGTCATTGGGTGGTCCCTTACAAAAAAAGGTGTTTTTTAGGTTCGCACGATTTCCAAGATGGCCGCCAGCGGGAAACATAGTTTTGACATTGGACCCTATGGGAAAACACTTTCAAAGGTCTTCTTCTCTGAAACTACTGAGCCAATTACAACCAAACTTGCCCACAATAGTTCTTGGGTGGTCCCTTACAAAAAAGGTGTTTTTTCGGTCCGCTCAATATCACAGATGGCCGCAAGCGGGGAACATAGTTTTAACTTTGGACCCTATAGGAAAATATTTTCAAAGATCTTCTCTGAAACTACTGAGCCAATTGGTATCAAACTTGGCCACAATAGTCCTTTGAAGGTCCCTTACAAAAAAGGTGTTTTTCAGGTCAGGGCAATATTCAAGATGGCCGCCAGCGGGAAACATAGTTTTAACATTGGACCCTATGGGAAAACACTTTCAAAGATCTTCTTCTCTGAAACTACTGAGCCAATTGGAACAAAACTTGGCCGCAATAGTTAATATATGGTCTCTGGCAAAAAGGTGTTTTTCAGGTCAGCTCGATATCCCACATTGCGGCCAGCGGGGATCTTACTTTTTACATTGGACCCTGTGGGAAAACACATTCAAAGATCTCCTCTTAAACTACTTAGCTTATGGAACCAAACTTGGTCAAAATAGTCTTTATGTGATCCCCTGAAAAGAAAACTGTTTTTTTTTTAGGTTCACACTTTATCCAAGATTACTGCCAGCAGGGAACGTAGTTTAACATTGGACCCCATGGGAAACACTAACAGAGGCCTTCTCTTCTTTAACTAATAAGGGATACTGGATTTATATTCTAACTATATATATGGGCTCTTTAACATAAAATGTCTATGTTAATCAAGGACCAGGTGAGCGATACAGGCTCTTGAGAGCCTCTTGTTTGAAAATGTATTTAATATTAACTTCGATTGCGCCAGTCCCGAGGCGCCATGCAGGCCATTGTCTCTCGTTCACATCGTGTCGCTCGATCGTGTATCTGGTGTATGGTCCAGAGTTACCGAGTAAAGAGTATGGGTTATGGTGCATGGTGTATTGTTCATAGTGTATGGTGTATGGTTCATAGTGTATTGTGTATGGTTCATGGTGCATGGTGTATGGTTCACGTTGCAACACCATACACCATTACACCATACACCATGAACCATCGAACCATACACCATGCATCATTGAACCATACACCATTACACCATACACCATAAAATGGTTATGTTTTACCCTACAAGTACTGTACCAGCAAACTAGTTTCCTAAAGCTAGCCGGCAGTTTAGCGGCGAGCATACTTTGACTGTTCCATCTAAATAAATTTCGTTTTGTGATATGCTTTTCTATTCCAAGATAGTGGTCATAGAGTTAGTAGTGTACCTGTATTGCGTTTTATTCGTATGTTTATTATACTATTGACGTACGGGTTACAGAAAGGTTGGGATTTGGGTACCCATAAACCGATTAACCCCACCACTGGCTTCTGCTAGTGCTGATACCAAGTCGGGCCATCCCGAGCTCATATCGTTATCTATGTTTGTCTCTTGTCTTCATTATTTATTTTCTGGTGCAGTTTGCTTTGTGAATTGTGGCATGTTCTTGTACTTTTCGGCCAATGTAGGTGTTTACTGTTATCCTTTTTTATAATTCAAATAATTGACATCAAAAAATTAAAATCATCTGTTGATTTACGTAGAACTCGATCATGAAACTAATATTACATATTGATCATGTTGGTACTACAGATACTTCCACATCGGCCTCGTTCCATGACCTTCATCTTGAAATTGACAACAGAGGTACATTACAAACTAGGCTGTATGACAAAGGCGATGACTTCAACTTTTCCGATAGTCAACTTCCTTTGTCTTTGAAGCAACATTCCTAATGCACCATCATAAGGAGTTTACATCTCACAACTCATTCGCTACTCAAGGGCTTATACTCATTACAGTGACTTCCTCGATAGAGCTCGGTTGCTTACAAATAGACTACTTAGTTAAAAAAAACTTAAATTCATCATTCAAAAGTTTCACGGTTGACATAACGATCTTGTTAATTGCTATGGGATATTTGTTTCCCAGATGACAAGAGATCTTTCCCTCTACAACACAAGTTTGTTTTTCCTCTCTCGGATTTGTCTTTACTACCGGATTTGACATGTTCAACACGGCGGGTGTCTTATTAGAAGCTTCGAATTCAGATTTCAACCTTGATACGAGTAGTCTGTTGATATTATAAAAATTTCTTTTGAGAGATTACTTGAACGGAGAATTTTGTCCATTGATGTACTTGGTTCAAATAAAACGATATGGAGTAAATGTACATGGAACAAAAGTTTAAAATCCATATTACACACACAACTTTCAATTAATAAAGCAAGCCAAAGTATTTGAGGTAATAAATCTTACAGGTAGACTGGCTCTTGATTTAATCAACTTTTTAAACTTAACCGTATTCTTTTACTAGATCTCTGTAATACATAAAGTAAGTAAGTAAGTAAATTTTATTGATATAAAGACCAAACAATGATCCATCATCAATTAACATATAAACATAACAAAGGAACAAGAAAGTACATAGATATATTATCAAATATGTTGTCACATCTGAGGAAGGTCAACAGAGTTGTCTTTCTTTGGTCATAAAACATTGACAATTAGAGTTATCTATCTTTTGTTGCTATAAATTATCAAAAAATAAATAAATCAAATATTAGGATTCTGTTTCAAGCTCTGATTCAATTTATACATATTACTAAAACCTGATACTAGTATAATAGTTTTACAATAACTTAGTCATGGCTTGTCAGTAAAAATGTAAATTTATTTTCAATAGACATATCAATAATAGAAGGCATGATTTCAGAAAACTTATTGAATAAAGTCTGACGTTCAGATTTCAACTTATCACATCACATCATAAAATGAAATTCATCCTCAACACCTTTGTGACATAACTGACAAGTTCTTTGTTCAACTGGCAAATTTATGTAGCGCCCTCTTTCAATATTCAAATTACCATTACTTATACGAATTCTGATAAAGTCAGATAAGTCATGTTTATCAACATCTGAGTACAAATATTGCTCCCTTTTAAAATCGTTTTTAAATTTACGATATGTTCTCAGCTTATTCCCACCAATAGATCTACCATCATTAAATAAAATTTTATGCCAGTAATTGCAATATCTGTCTTGAAGCTTACATAAGATTGAGAGTTCTATTTTTTGAAAATGTTCCCTGATTATCCCAAATATGTCCAAAATTAATAACTTTTAATAATGTTTTAAGTTTATTACATAAACTGTCTTTAATCAATAAATTATCCTTATAGGCATGGGCTATCATATTTGTTTCATCAGCCTTTAAAATATGAAAGCAATACTCTACGCTACCTTAAAGGATGTTAGCTGGTCATGTTTATGTATTTCTGTCAGATTTTCGAATTTCTCTGGTTTTATCCATTTAAAAGCTTAAAAATCTTTTGCCCGGTGACCCCCTAATTTCATTCCATAATTTCATTTTATACATCCTTTTGGGCATTCTGACAAAATTTTATTCCATTGGTGTTATTTTGTACTTTGGTGCTGACCCGAAAGCCGATTATATTTGGAACCTTGCAATATCTAAATTTTTGTAAATTTTGTTGAAAACTAAGGAGTATCTCCCTCATGCAAAGCTCTGTCCTTAGCTAGTTTTTGCCTAAAATTTTGATCATATTTGGCTTTTTGTTCGCTATCAGTTTTTGAACAGCTTTGATATTATGGTTTTCCAAACGTTTCGATTTTATCTGCACTGAAGAGACATAAGTTGTCGAAATGCGCATATGCAGAAAATAAATTCACAGTTACTTCGGTATTTAGTTATTTGTCACATTCATTATTTGATAAACATTCCTCGTGTTAAACCTATGAAAAATGCAGAGTTCAGTTTCCCGCCATTTTCTCAAACACTTGTATCCCAGTAATTTCATCGGTAACCTATTAATGTTTTTGGCTTAAATATCTTCTTTTACAATTTTCTAGCAAAAATCACATTTAATAGGAATCCTTGTTATTTTAAAATTGACCAGCGAACATCCTTAAGTGCATTTAAAGACCATGGGAATAACCCCTAATCACGAATTTCTCTGGTTTTATCCATTTAAAAGCTTAATAATCTCTTGCCCGGTGACCCCCTAATTTCATTCCATAATTTCATTTTATACATCATTTTGGGCATTCTGACAAAATTTTATTCCATTGGTGTTATTTTGTCACATTCATTATTTGATAAACATTCCTCGTGTTAAACCTATGAAAAATGCAGAGGAGTTCAGTTTCCCGCCATTTTCTCAAACACTTGTATCCAAGTAATTTCATCTGTAACCTATGAATTTTTTTGGCTTAAATTACTTCTTTTACAATTTTCTAGCCAAAAATCACATTTAATAGGAATCCTTGCTATTTTTAAATTAACCAGCGAACATCCTTAGTGCATTTAAAGACAATGGAAATAACCCCAAATCACCCAAGACTGCCATATTAGAAGCAGATTTATGTACTCCAAGTACATATTTAGCAAATTTAATTTGAATTCTATTAGGAATGCACTTTTCGAAATTTGACTCAAATTCAATATAATTTTTATCTTTCAGTAATTGCGACAAAGTCCATACTTCAGTCCATACTATGAGGTATGCGTAATGCTCATTGTTGAAGGCCTCATGGTGACTTCAAGATGAAGAACAACAATAAAAGCGTTGTTCCATTGCTGTGTTACCATGTATTTGTAGAGATTTTGTCTCATTTGCATTTACTCCATATCCCTTCATTGTTAATTCACTACAATATAATAAACTAGGCTTTACACATGTTTCAAATAGTTGCATATGTAATAAAACATTTACTCTGTTCGAAAGAAGCATTTTTTTCTGATACAAAATAAAGCCTTGTTTGCTATCTTAGATGACTGAATAATGGCCTCTGAAAAGGTACCAGAGGATTTGAGTATTATACCAAGATACTTAAATTCATTTACAATACCGATGCCTTTATTATTATGATAAAAGAAAATCACTTGAGGGTTCTACTAGATTTATTGAAAATGATAATTTTGGTTTTTTCTATATTCACTTCTAGGTCCCAATTAGCACAATAATCTTTCAAAATATCTAGAGATTTTTGTAAACCAATAGAAGACTCTAATAGCAAAACAATATCATCTGCATATAGTAAACATGCTATAGGATTACCATCTAACTCAAGGAGTGCACAATCCGCATTAAAATGATCAACTATGTCATTCATATAAATTGAAAATAACGTAGGACTCAAAATACAACTTAACCCTACTTGACACCAATATTTGTTTCAATTTTTCAGTAATACCATCTGGCAAACGCTCGGAAAATGGTAAATCTTTATACATACTTTCTAAGACATTAAAAAAGTAACCTTGAATATTTAACTTAGATAATTTATGAAGTAATGAATTTTGATTGACAGTGTCATATGCTTTCTTAAGAGCTATAAAACAAGCATAGATGTGTTTGTTTTTCTTAAAGTATTTTTCAATTAAAGACTTAAGCGTAAAAATATGATCACTTGTTCTCATGCCTTTTCTAAAACCCTTTTGTTCCGAACAAATTAAATTATTCTTTTCTAAAAATGTATCAAGTCTATTGAATAAAACTCGAGCAAATAATTTACTGAAACAACTANGACAAAGCAATACCCCTATAACAAACAGGATCATTCATATCACCACCTTTGAACAAAGGTTTTATCAAATTATCTCTCCATGATTCTGGATACATACCAGTTTGTAATATTAAATTAAACATTTCTACATACACTTTAAGTAAAACACTGGATGATGCCTTGATCATCTCAATACTAATACAGTCTAAACCAGTAGCTTTACTATTTTTTGAAAACTTTATTGCTTTTAAAACTTCCTCAGCTGTGACATCACAATTTAAAATATAATTATTACAATGCAAATTTGCATTAACCTCACTGTCAGAGAAGCAACCCGAACATTTTTTATTCATCAAACGTTTGAAATAAATAACCCAATCTTGGGGATCTTTATTAGTACATAGATCGTCCTTTTTTTCTTTAAGAGAGTTCACCAATTTCCAAAACTCAGTTGGATTTTTTTGAGAGGCATCCAACATACTATTTAAAATCTTATTTCTATAACTCCTATATTTCTTTCGAACCAATTTATTATATTGATTTTTTTTTCTCAAAATGTACCTTTTGTATTAAATGTTTAGAAAGATTTCGGCCTAGACTTTTGACATGTTTTAATTTAACATTGCATTCATCATCATGCAAAATTTTATTAGGTTTCTTTTTCTTCTTAACAAAATTTCTAAAATTCTCTAGATTTTAGACTTGAACGTGGGCCAACCACAGCATTTCTAATTAAATTTTATACATTTTCAACAATTTTGTTAATGTCAGATGCTGTATCTAAATAAGGAACATTACCCGTTTTCAACCCCTCTTTTAAAGTAGAAATGGACCTAAATATACTGTCTGTATTAGATTTATTCAAATTGGAAACAAATTGCTCCTCTGTCAGTTTAGACCATTTAATTCTATTTGGTTAAGGCCGAAGTAACCTCTCTGATGAACTATCTTTGATTTTAGAAAAAAAAAATATTCACTTTAAAATAGCAATGATCAGATAAATTGGGGAAAATCACCAATCTGAAAATTAATAACATTTTTAAGAAAGGATGCACTGCATATACAATAATCATTTATTGTAGTACCATTATAATTATAATAAGTAGCTTTTCCAATTGAGTCACCAATAGTCCTCCCGTTATTCTAAATTGACTACTAATACACAGATCAAGAATTTGTTTACCATAGCTATTGGTTGTTTGATTAACTTGAGTATTTCTAAATGGTTGATGATTATCAGATATATAATTATTCGGTAAAAAAAACTGTCCACTAGTTCATCAGAATCATTGATTTGAGTTGTTATTACCTCCCTTTGGGTCGATGTCTCTTTGACACATTCCCCGTTTCCCTTCTTTTTCTATTTCACATTTTGTCTGTGAATCTCCACATTAACTTCGTTGAAAAAAAATGTGAAAGTAAACGGAAATTTAAAAAATTATAGACTTTACACAGGTCCTCCTTGTGTTTATAATAAGCAACAGATCAGCTGATCATACTTGTCAATCAGCTGTACTTTGGTGCCATTTTTTTGGGGGGTTGAATTGTTAAAACATATCAATTTTTTTATTTAAGACAATGATAATCTTCATAAATAAAGAACTACACCAGTATTTATCGTGAAGGAGGGGATTATTATTTTTTATTGCCATCACTTAGCGTCCGTCGTCCGTCCGTCGTTAGCTCACTTTCAAAAATCTTCTCCTCTTAAACCACTGGGTCAAATAGAACCAAACTTTAAGTGAATCATCACTAGGGTATCTAGTTTCAAATTTGTTATTTTTGTATGTCTTAGGTCAAACAACATGGCTGCCATCACTAAAAATAGAACATAGAGGTAAATTACAGTTTTTGGCAAAGAACTCAAAAACTTTTACAGATATCAAAAATCTAACCTGGGGATAAAATTGATCAGCATGAGAAAAGCTACCCATGCTGAAATTTTGAAAAAATCTGATGATCTGTCTAAGAGTTATTGCCCTTTTTACGTAAAATTTTCAAAATTTTGATGTGTTTTATTTTTTATTAAAAAGCTATAACAGAGGTTAATTTTTAAATTGCAAAAATGTTCAGCACTTTAAAATCTACCCACTTGGATATTCTGAAGAAAATCCAAGTACCTTTATATGAGTTGTGGCCCTTTATTGGTAAACTTTTTCGTGATTTTTTACTTTTTGTCCTATATTTCAAAAACGCTTTGAGATAGAGGTCAAATTTAAATTGCAAAAATGTTCAGCATGTTGAGGACTATATTTTATTGAACACATTCAAGTTTTCCGACCGCTTCCAAGATGACCGCCAGCGGGGAACTTAGTTTACCATTTGACCTAATGGGAATATTCATACAAAGAATTTCTTCTTGAGAACCACTGAATGGATTTAAACCAAACTTGGCATGAATGATGCTGATGAGGTGCTGACCAAGTGTTGTTACTTTGGTGCCGATCCATCATCCAACATGGCTGCCAGCGGGGATCTTAATTTTAACATTGAACCCTATGGGTAAATGCATATAAAGAACTTCTACTTTAGAACCACTGAATGGATTTGAACCAAACGTGGCATGAATAATGTTTATGAGGTGCCAATCTGTCATCTTACATGACCGACAGCATTGGACCATATGGGAAATGCACACAAATATCTTCTAGAGAACTGACATGACATGAATGATGCCTGTCAGGTGCTGACCAAGTGTCACCAGCTGTGAACTTTATTTAACAAAATATCTTCTTCTAGAGAACTGCTTAAAAGATTTAAATCCAAACTTTGCTTATGAGAAGCTGACCAAGTGTTGTTACTTCAGTTCTGATCCATCATCCAACATGGCTGCCAGCAATGAAGGGGAAATGCATACAAAGATATCATGGAAAACCATTGAATGGATTCAATTTAAACATTCCATAAATGAAACTTGTGAGATTTTGACCAAGCTTGTTACTTTGGTGCTGATCTGTCTTCCGACATGGCCACCAGTAGCAAAACTTAGTTTAACATTGGACCCTGTGGGAAATGCATAAAAAGATCTTCTCCTCTGAAACTGCTTGAACAATTTCAGTAGAATTTTGATATGATAGTCCTTATGTGACTCTCTTCAAAGTTTTATGTTAATTAGCTGCCATCAGGGAACGTAGATTAACATAGGCCCCTTAAGTTTGGAAACTGCATTCAGAAATCTTCTCTGAAACTGCTTGGACAATTTTTATTAAATTTTATAAAAAGTTTCTGATTTTTATGTACATACACCACCACAGATGGACCATCAATTTAGAATTATAGTGCTGCAGGACCCAGGTGAGCAATACAGGCTCTTGAGAGCCTCTTGTTTATGATTACAATATTTACATGTAAAAATATATAACAGTCATCAAATGCGTGAATACAGCGTTGATATATAAAATCACACCTTTCACATGTATAATACATAGTTAATGTGCATTACATATTGTATATATGATCATATTGATCACACTTAATTTTACATAGAATAAAAAAGATAACAGGAAACACCTACAATGGACAGAAAACATAGTCACATGCCACAATGTAAATTGTACCATGGCACTATCAAGTTAATTTGTAAATTCTCATCCACCTGTGAGAAAAAATTTGGGGTGGGTTGGAGGGTTTTATTTTTTATTTTTTAATGATTTTACTAAAATTGAATGGAATTCAAAGAAAATATCTGAAAAATTGAAAAAATGAGCTTGGATAAAATGGGGCGGGTGGGGGATGAGAATCTATTAATTAATTTGATGTGGCCTAACAAAAGTGAAAACAAAACGTCTTTTGTCCAATACTTCACTGCTTGCGAAAAATTACCAAAAAAATAAAGCATTTTTTTAATTGAAGGCTTTTATAGTTGAACCTTTAGTAAACGTTTAGTAATAAACAAAATGCAAAACTTCATCCCAAATAGAGCTTACAATTCCTGAAAGTGCTACTAGTATAGAGTAAAACTGCGCTAACTTTGCTTGTCTATCAGTGACTAAGAAAGTATTTCAATTCCAATATCTGTTAATTTAATGCAGAATCTGATAACTATTATGTGAGGAACACTTTGTCCACACTAGCTAAATACAAAGACTATACTTAAAAACAAATGAACATGTTAATTTTTTGTTTGTCAGTGTAGAAGTTACTTCCCTTTGAAGGTTTGACCAAGAAATACAAAATTTGACTAGACCTGGCAACAACAGATATTTTATAGGTTTGATGTTTATAGAGTGTAAGACATTTATAGACTGTTATTTGGACAATGGTTACAAATGAAGATAAAATTAATTAAAGTATCAATACTTAACAACAAAGCACATTCTGACTTTGAATAAGATTATCATAAAATTTTACTACATGTCATCACGTATGAAAAAAAATATTAATTTTCAGAACATTAAAAGAGAAAATGTTATGCAAGGTCACGCCGTAATGATGTCATTTATGTTTATAACATGTAAGCCATGAAAGGATATGGAGTGAATGCACATCAGACAAAGTTTTTACAAATACATATATCTGTTCTACGAACCATATACTTATACCAAAAGACTTTTTAAGAAAACATGATTTGAAATTTCAGCCCCAACTACGCCCAAGAGCCGATAAAAGAACTACATGTATATTTCTATACTAATATCCACGGAAAATCTGGATGCATGCATAGAAACCCCAGAAAAAGCAACCCAATAATTCACTCTGAGTTAGGAAGTCGTGGTGATATATCATGGAAAGACCTTCATACACAATGTCTGGCATTTGCGAAGAGTCTCGTTCAGATTGGTATAAATAAAGGTGATACTGTTGGTATTGCATGTCTTACTGTAGAGAGGGGCTTATATCTACATTCGGTTCAGAGGTGGTTTGTGTTGTACGAATTACAATTACAAGGACGGAATAGACATTGTTCTCGATTAACAAAAAAAGGCGGCAATTGCAAAGCTACAATAATGGATGGAAAACTCCTCTCCGAGCAAACAACTCGTAAGAAAAATAGTGACTAATATCATGGCAGAAAAAGGTGAAAGACACGCGAAAATTTATCCATCATCTTTGAAATCTATTATTGAAGACAGTTCGGATAGTAGATTATGCATATCAATAAAACGAAATTCTAGAATCGGGGATGTCGTCCAAGAGTTATACAGAGTTCCCAGATCTTGACCCTGATGATGTTGCTACATATTTACATACATCCGGAAGCACTGGTCTATCAAAAGTATTTACAAACACACACTTACAATTGCTAGAAGTTGTTGAAAGGTTTACAATGATATTTTCAATTCCATAAAACCTACCCGTTATACATTTTTCCACACTCGTTGGTTAGTAGATTATCAAAATATTATTTTGTGACCGGTTGTATAATCGTAAAATATGGGAGCCTATCTACACTAAACATTATAAAGGATGTATGCGACTTCTTTGGGAAACTAATTTAAAAAAAAGAACACTTTATAGTGTAAATATTCGATCTTGTTTACAATTGAGTAATATTTAAGTTAAAAGAAGCAAGGTTTTACCAGAAAATGATTATTGCTACTGGCTCTCCAGTCCCTATAGAGATTGTTGGTTGTTGGTAGATTTATGGACGAATTAGTTAACCTTTTTGGCTCAAAAGAGTTGACTTGCGCATTTGATATATAAATCTGAATTCTCAGCATATTGTATTGGACACTCTTTTTCTGGATTTGAGATGAAACTAGTAGATACGAACAGGAAAATGTCCCAAGAAATGAGACCGTGAGTTGTTACTCCTTAAGCGAGCAGTATTCACTGGATACTACAAGGACGAATCAAATAGGAGTAAGTCAATAGAATCCTCTGTATGATACAAAACCGATGACAGCAAGTATGGATGACAATAGAGACTTTTTTTTTATTTTGGACGTTGTTCTGATATCATCTTATGCTAAAGTGGTTGAATAGCTCCATAAATTCACAGTAACTTCGGTATTTTGTTATCCATTATATATATTTATTATATAGATAGCGGTGATTTATCGAGTTTTCTGAGTTAAATAAATGTCATAGTGTCACCGGTGAAAATAAAGGATTTCTAGTCACTGGATGACGTCTTAATGAAGCGACGTCACAATGTCTCTTCAATGTCGTCGTCAAGTAAACAACTGGCGTATTGACATGAAAAAAATAATCCACATCTAAAATATCGGTTTTTGAGTAGAAAATCTATATAATAAAAAGCATAACTAATCGGCCGTCATGAATATCAATAAAAATGTCACTCGTGTCGATCAACGCAGTGGATTTAACTCGTTGCAGAACAAGTTCTGCAACTCGTTAAATCCTTCTGCGTTGTTCGGCACTCGTGACATTTTTATTGATATTCACGACGGTCATTTAGTTATACTATAAATATTGAAGATAAAATTAGAGATCACCCAGCCGATGTGTGTGTTGTACCGATAAGTGATGCAGTATGCTTTCAAATGGTTTGTGCCTGCTTTGTTATGAAGCCCGATGATGTATTACAGACGGAGGATATGAAAGACTTTTTGTCTTCAGATAAAACAAAAAAAAAGCAAGTACCACAGATAAATATCGTGTTTATCTCTTCTTTGATAGTTTTCCTAAAATAACAACGAATAAAACAACTCGTAGAGAAGTTAGCCTGCTGCTGAAAATCGACCTAAAGAACAATGACTGGCTTCCGTATTCGGGTGATTTCATAAACAGTTCAATGCAATGTTAAATAAAAATTTCTATTTTGTTAATAAAGAACCCAATATTGTTAATATCAAGTATTTTTAATTATATGTATATTATGCATAGAGGTGGGTTGGTATGAATGTAAGAGGATGTATGTGTATGAGTGGAAATGCAATTTCATTGTTAGTATACTGGGGGCACATCACAATTGGACAGTGGTATGTGTGCGCCCTATGATTATTTTTGTAATATAGTTATTTATGGATTGCAAGTATTTTAGAATGAGTGAAACAATTTACCTCTCTGCATTTTTCTTTCTTTGATATTTCTACAAAACTTAATTATTCTTCTTTCTTTGGGGCGATCATGTGTTAATACGATTAACAGCAAGATTTTGTCGATTTCAGTGTTTTATTTTATCATATTTCAGTTTGAATGTAATGCATTGCTGTTTTGTTTTTGTTTTGTTTTTTCTTTAATTTATTTCTTTTCTATAATTTTGTGTATGCCATTCAAATTACATATTGTTAATGGTATCTCTGTATTTGAGAGAGGACGATCTAAGTTGTGATAACTTGTGTCCGATCCCTTTTGTGAAATTATTTACTAATAAACTACGTTTAAACTAAATAAAGAATTATTGGAATAACTACCCATTATTAAAGTAATAAAGGTATAATATACTAGTATATAGTTTTTTTTTAATTCAAATGTTTAACGACTCTATAAACTCCTTTCTATGATTTTTACTTGAACTATATCAGTTTTCCTTCATCATTTTACACCGACCCTGTCCATAACCGTTCACACTCCTTCTGTGAATATGTCTAGGTTTATTGTCGTAGCTGTATCTTAAAAGATATTGAGATTTGAATAGCAGTTACAAGGCTGTCATTCGGTTACGCCGATAAAAATGATCGTGAGGGATTTGGTACGGCGGTTAAGTCTTGAGACCGGATCGTGAGGGATTTGGTGACACCATCGTGAGGGATTAAATTGATATTTATTTTGAAAAAACTTGATTTTTTGAAAAAGTATAGAACTTACTGGAAAAAAAGAAATGTGTCTGTCAAAATGATTATTATCAGACTATCGCTTAGGACAAAAAATATTGAAAAAGTACAACATGCTGCTCAGAATTACAAAAGGCGACTTTGAACCCTACTGACATTTTTGAGAATCGTAGCACATTTTTTGCTCTTTTTGGAAAAATGCCTTTGCTGGGTGTTCAAATTTCTGCTACAATGTATATTCTTTATATAATGCCTACTGATGATGGGTTTCCTTTTTGTACTAGGTAAACGATAAATACACAAAATATGATCCAAAAATGATCGTGGAGATGAGGTGACGAAATTTATGACCGTGAAGAATTAAGCTTAACCATTTTTTGTAAGAAGAGAAATGTGCTTTTTTCTCTCCTATTCATTTTTTTTATATGTTCGTGTCTTTATTTTTCTTTACTATGTCGTACTGATGTTATGTCTATTTCTTTGTTTTTCCAATGTTGCCATTATCCTTGGATTGTTCGTTTACGACTGACTATTCGGTTCTCACTTTCTATATTCAGCAATGTTACGATGATATCAAAAAGCACATTAAACAATGGTACAAAAGTGCAGTAGTGTTTATTATCCTTGTTAGCGCGGGAAGCATATGAATATGTCGATATTCACTATTGAATCAAACTGTCGGATTCCTCAATTCATGTCGTTCGTCTATGGTCTCAAAAAAATTAAACTTAATGTTTCCAATCAATTCAAATGAAATTCGATTGACCTAGAATACTGGAAAAGCTCTCAAAGGGACCCACATAACACATTGTTTTACTGAGAAAAAAATGTTTATCACAGTGTTTTACCAGCAGACTAGATTCCATGAGCTAGCCGGGCAGTTTATCGACGAGCACTCTTTGACCCTTCTTTCAAAATTACGTTTTGTCTTATGCTTTTTTTTCTGTTCCAAGATAGTGGTCATCGAGTTAGTAGTCTACCTGTATTGGGTTTTATTCGCATGTTTATGATACTATAGGGAAACGGGATAGAGAAAGGGGAGGTTTGGGTACCCATAAACCGGTTTAACCCTACCACTGGCTTTGCAAGTGCCGGTACCAAGTCCCGCTATCTCGAGTTCCTATCGTTATTTATGTTTGTCTCTTGTTTTCATTATTGTTTTTCTTGTGCAGTTTGCTTGTAAATTGTGGCATGTGATTGTAGTTCCTGGCCATTGTAGGTGTTTGCTGTTTTCCTGTTTTTGTAATATTATCAGCATTTCATTGAAATTTGTATTATTAGCGTGATTTATGTATGCTCTAATGCTAAATATATACATTTCAGTTATGGTGTAATTGTGCTTGAGAGTATTTAATTTTCTCATATGGATGCACTAGCATATCTTAAATTTTAACATTTTTATTATCTTTTTAATATCAAATTATCATTCTTACCACCTGTTTGTTGTGCCCACATCTCATGATTTTATTATGTTAAGTTTTCTTACTTTTGACTGTATGAGTGCCCTGTGTTTTTTAAAGTGTTGTGATTGTCTTGTTATTCTTTTGTCGGGCGACGGATGACAGCGATTTTACACTTTGCCAGTTCATACTATGTTTGTTGATAACACCGCATTCATGAATGATAAGCATGGCTGTAGCGTTGCTTGACAGTCAGCAATGAATTCCACTAGCGGTGCTACGGGTGGTCTTGAACTTACTATGAGGTATGAGCAAAGCTCAAAGTAAAGGCCTTATGTTTATTTCAAGATGAAAAAAAAATAACAGCTTCGTTCCATTGCTTTATATTAGCATGTATTTGTAGAGATTTGTCTCATATGCATTTACTCCATATCCCTTCATTTCTTATTTTAGGTCTCAATTTTATTGTTTTAAGGCACACCAACCTTCCTTGGATAGAAAATAACACATTAAATCAACATTTAAATCTAAATATCTTATTTTTTTTTATTGGGCTTAAACACTGAAAGAAATGCGAGCATGAGTCTTTGACGCAATTTAGTGTAAAATGAAATAGCATTTGATATTAAAAATACAAAAAATACCGAACATGCATAAAAACAGTAAATTCTGTTATTCTGTAAACGTGTTTCAAGGAGTAACCTCTCATCAGCAGCATTTAAATCAAATAATATGGAAAGCCATAATCCAAAAGTAGTCCAAATAGAAGTACTAGTTTCCAAAAATATCGAAATAGGAAGCCAAATCCAGTATCAAGGACATCTACCGAGTGCCTCAGTATTTTTAAAGGATGGAAATTTTGATTAAACCAGCAAATTTCTATAACACGCAAGGTAAAATTTTCATGTCAGACAAGTCTGACTAATGGGCTGGTGAATACCCTCGAGGACATCTGGTCCAACAGCAGTGGCATTGGCCCAATGGTTCAAAATACAAAAAATACCGAACTTGCATAAAAACAGTAAATTGCGTTATGCTGTACACGTGTTTCAGAGAGTAGCATCTCGTAGGAAGAAGACACTAGTTTCTAGAAATGGCCATGAAAAAAATAAACAAAAACACGTGTGGACAAAAGTATCCCTGTCATCTCCATTTTTAGTAGAACTTTAAAGGTATGGTAGGTAATTCTTGATAAATATGAAAAAGAAAGGAAATGGGGTAAATGTCAAGGAGACAACATCCCACATCCAGGATAAAACGACAAAAAACAAGCATCTAGAGGTCAAAATACGGTCTTCAACACAGTGAGGAACCTCACACCAGATAGCAAGCCCTAAATTGCCCCAAAAAAGGTGAGAAAGTGAATAAACCAATGGAAACAAACCACATCCAATTGAAACTAAAATTCTATAAGAAGACAAGGACAAGCCAACTACATTTCTGCATATGAGGAGACATTGTGCAAAAAATGTTAGAGAGAAATCATGCACATCAATAGGAAGAAGAATTTTTAAAAAATGGCCATGTACAGAATTACAATTTATTGTAATTTTACTGTTTATTCAATTAATTTTATTCTATGCTTTGCCTACACTGGAAATATGTATAAAATGTATTTAATCCATACTCTTCGGTTCCTCTGTTTTATAATTATCTTGTGAAAAATGAATTTCAAATATAAAGACAAAAATTCCAATTTTAATTTTATGATCGACACCATGAAGTTGTTGATCACTTTGGGATATCCGTGTTACAGACGTGCACTGACCTTCCTTTCGACAGTTTGATTTGTTACTTCTACGTTTACTGAATTTGACTTCCACCGGATGTGACATGTTCAACACGGTGTGTGTTTTATAAGAAACAGGAGATGCTTACTCTACCGGTGCACCTGGCTTCGGTATCATGGACTGTCTTAGGCTTAATGTTCAAGTTTCCATTTTTTGCAAAATAGATTTTTTTTCTTGATTTGGGGATCATGCATAATCTTAGAACGGCTTATATAAATTCGAAGCTATTGTCTTGGAAAGGAAGGCTACCAATCTAAATTTCATGGCCCCGAGGCCTGGTCTCAATTTTAGTTTTTGTTTGGGTACAAGTGTTGTATATATATTTGTGTCTTCAATTTTCTTTTTTTTTGTTTCAAAAATTGTTGTCTTTGCAGTGCTGATTTTGCTATGTTTTTGGACTAATCTCTTTGGTTGCCCACTTACCTCAAAGAAGGTACCTTCTTGTTGCTTGGATGATTTTTCAAAAAAAATAAATGGCGGATCTGAAGTAACTGCTCTTTTTAATTACAAACCAAACATCATTTTTCCTCTTTTTCTATTGAAGCAATTTGCTTCATTTGAAAGACCGAATTTATGTGATATTAAAAAACCAAGAGTACCAATGCAAAACCCAGCTTAGGTCAAATATTCGGTGTCTTTCGTTAGGGGAATTTTTAAAGTATCCACTAGTTATTGGTCCAGTTCTGGACTTTGAAATTCCCTAGTTATGGGTACTATCAACGGGTCACCGTGGTGAGGAATTGGTTTAGACACACAAATCGAAAAACAAAGAACCGTCTAAATAACGAGCTATTCAAAAGGAGCTCTGACACTTTCCAATTATTTTAATTATGGTAAATATTTGATCTTATAGTCAAGACAATGCAAATGTTGTCAATGGGAGCGCAAAACTCTCGGGGGAAAAGAACGTAACCAACCATCGACATTGTGGTCATAGATGCCTATTAATGCCTTGGATGGCCATTTCGAATCAATTCCTCGTCCGCAGAGCAGTGTCAAAGGATATATATATATATATATATATATATATATATAACGGTCTATCGTAGGAACCCAACGGGGTTAGAAATAGAGAAATGAATATCGAGATTGCNAAAGTATATATATATATATATATATATATATATATGTGTGTGTGTGTGTGTGTGTGTGTGTGTGTGTTCAATAGGACCGAGGTATTTTTTGCGATTGACAGACGCATCGATGTGAATAGAGAACCATCTCATGCTTGACGTTTTTAGATTTCGTTCGTTCGTGTCTTTGGTTTTATTTCCTTTTAAATTTTGTTCTTTTTGCTTGCATTTTTTTTTTGTTACATTTAGTTCTAAAACATTTTCCCTTATTTGACACATCCGTTTTAGTTTCTTGTGGCTATTACGCTTTTTATTCCAATATAAGATGTTTGTTCGAATGTCATTATTATTTGCAGGGTTTCAAAATATATCATATACTAGTATTTATACATTCACACCAGCAAACTTTATAATCTTGGCGAGCAGCTTATACTCCCTCACGATCATCCTTCACGATCATAAAAAGGTGTAATGTAATCCCTCACGATCTGAAATTGCACTTTATCAGGAATAATCTTTTTTTGCTTGTACCTTGTACTTTGGAAATATATTTTGGGAGGCAATTTTGCACACAATATTGTAGTTATGATTACTGTATGAACATACGAATAAATATCATCCAAATCTTTACTATCTTGCAAAAATATGCCTTTGTTTACATTTTGTAGTCCTTGAAAATGTTGATGACGATGTGCAAAAACTGTAGACTTTTAAACTTTTATTTCGATACACTTCTATTAACTAAGTTAAACCATTTTGACAGACATAAATATTTAAGGGAATAAATGTCCTAAAAAATACATATTTTGAAATGAAATATGACCTTGTAAGATTACCCTCGATAAACATCCTGTCACCAAATCCCTCACGATCTCTTCTCAAGGCTAAACCGCCGTTAAAATCCCTCACGATCATTTTTATCGGCGTAACCGAATGATAGCCTTGAGTTAGAAATATGTCTGGGAACAGACAGTGATCCCTGTGCCATCTTTTATACTCACAAAACAGTTTCAATATAACCTGGGTGTTATATTCGACAAACTTTTGCAGGAAAAGGAATCATGTAAAATTAAGCTTACCGCAGTAAAATGTTTGTTTTAATTGACATTAATTCAGAAATTATTTGGAAAATCTTTGAGTATTCGAAAAATATACCAAAATTTTATTCACCAATATTTGTAATCGATTAGCAGAAATTATTTATTTTGACTATGACAAATGAAAAAGGCTATGCCCGCTGGCTTGATAAAAAAGGAAAATCTTGTAGAATTTCAGGAATTAGGTTCATCAGTATTTGAATCGAATATGTTTCATAATTAAGATGAGATTGCGGAAACTCTTGACCTGTTTCAACAAGAGTGCAGTGACAAAACATCATAACAATGCACCCACATTGCTTTTTGAGAAGGTATTGCCTACATTTGTAGCTTTGAGAATATGTGTGAAAGCAGTGTTCGGGATATATATGAAAGTCACAAATCGATTAATCATTCATTCAATTAAATATGAAATTAAACAAATCATGATAAAAAATTCACAAATCTCTACCAAAAATGTGGTCTTATAAAAAATATATACCTTAATCATTACATCTATTGAAATTAATACTGTATGAGCCCCAACTAACATGATTTTTTCACTTTGAAGTAAGGAAACTGATCTTTTAATTAAATAGACCATTTGCAAGTTCTGCAACCAACAGAATGAATTAAGCAAAATCCAAAAAAGAGGAAACTTTTTAAAGAATCTCAAGGTGACAGAATGGTCCCTTGCTTGTGGAAACCAACCAAAAAATAAAGCATTTTTGATTAAAAGTTATGATAGTTTAACCTTTAGCAGACTTTTAGTAAGCAACATAATTTAAAACCTAATCCCAAATAGCACTTACCATTCTTAAAAGTGCTACTTGTTTCAGGTAAAAAATAAACAACTATACTAACTTGTACTCTCTTCTCAGTGACTAAGAAAGTATAAAAAGCGAAAATATGCGAACTTACTGCAGAATATCATAAATATTGGGTAGGGAATTATTTTGTTGTATGGTATTCAAGTGTTTTGATTTGATCTACACTGATGAAACAAAAGTTGTCTGCAAAATGGCGGCCGATGTCGATGGTCGGAAAGATTTCAGTGGTGATTTAATTGGGAGTTTATGTGTTTCTAACTATCATTCTGAAGTTGAAAGTGGATATAATGGTAATGTTGAGTTTTCCTCTCAAACGGACCAGACATTTAGAGAATATTCTCCCCAAAATAGTCAAATGGTTCAAATATTGACTGAAATGAGCACCCCTGCCCGACTAGATGTAAACAATGGGAACACAATCAGTGATAGTCAGGAATATCAAGAAAGTCAAACAACACATTTTATTCCTAACCAAGAGTTTATTGCTATGCTTGATAACGAACTCGCAGATCTTCCTAAAGACCCATTTATAGACAAATTAATGGAGTTAACAAATGATTCCGAGGATACCATAACATGGTATAGAAGCATACTTGCTAGCCGTGCGAAATCGGTGGACGGGTGTCCTATGGGGAAACTATTCACAAGAAAAAGCACAATAAAAGGGTCGTCTTCACAATAATACGCTAGGGACTGTTATATTTTGAAGCTGTTTAATTATGGGGACCCCACGAATATAGATGACGTTTTTCGTAAAGATGAATCAAAATCTGTAAGTGATGCTAGTGTTTCCCTAAGTTGTCAACTAATTGAGTTGAGATTCACATTGCAAACAACAGTAAGCAGAGTAAATGCACTTAAAAAAGCTGATACCCAAAATAAAAAGGTCATTGAGCAATTGCGAGTGGAGAATGAAAAGCTAAAATCCGAGCTCTCCAATACAAATGACAAATTGAGAAATCATCTAGATGTGTATGAGCATAAATGTACCAAAATTTATGGCATTTTAAAACTTTTGAATCAACAATCGAAGTCTTACCGAGAATTTGACTATAATACGTATTTTGATAAAATGAAACAAACTGACAGCGAACAAGCAAGACTCAATAAGTTAATTGTTAACGCACAAAAATCAATCAACGAATTAAGAACATTCTGTCAACAATCTTATGCCTCGAATGTTTCCCCACACATTACCCCAAATAAAGAATGTGTGAGTACATGTAGTAAATATGGGCGTGCAACCACCCGTGACAACATCGTCTAACGGTCAAGTAGACAATGCATGCGAAATTATTGATCCGAAACAACCACAAACATTAAGCGACGAAGATCTACATTCTAAATCAAGCGAGTTAAACGAAGATCATGATATCTCTTATCGGATACCTGTACGAATTCATGGTACAACGGAACATATTCACCCGTCTGATGATAATTTTTTAACTGGAGTGACTAGAAAAAGATCTGCCCAGTACTATTTGTCGGAAATCGACTCAAAATCTCTACGAGCTGGAATAGTATACTATCTAGAGCAAAGAGGTGTGAATGTAACGCATCTAAGATTGTTTCAAACAAACAACAGGTCGCGATATGTATCGGCCAAACTAAATATCTCAGAAGATTGTGCTGAGAGAGTAGAAACTGAACACTTCTGGCCAGCTGGTGTGTACTGTAGAAGATGGCTTAGTAACCGCGAATGGCAACAACGCGTTTCTGAACTGTATGATAGTAATGATTCTTAATAACACAAATAAAATAATTAGTAAAACTAAACTATTTTTGTTTAAAGTGATGTGTATTTTACTCATCTTGTTTTGTATGTCAAGTCTTAGAGTACTAACATGGAATGTCAGAGGAATAATGTCCTCTACTGTATGTCTGAGTAAACTGATAGATAAATCAAATTGTTATATGTGTATAATATCTGAACACAAATTGAAAGAGAAATCATTAAGGTATTTATCAACTATAGAAAAAGGTTATAAATGTTTCAGAAAAGCTGATGTGTTACAAGATAACTATAATGCTTTTCATGGAAAAGGGGGGGATAGCTTTATTATATAGGGACTCACTCCAATTTTCTGTATCCCAGTTGTCAGATATAAGGTCTAATAGAATAGTTGGTATTGAATTGAAAAATTCTTCTACCAAATCCATTTATATTTTGGGAGCCTATCTACCTTCTGACGAATCCATTGACAATTATAAACATGAATTGAATATACTTGATGCTTTGTTTGCATATTATAATAATTACGGTAATGTAATAATTTGTGGTGATTTAAATGCCAGTTGCCTAGATAAAGATAATGGTAAATCTAATCTACCTAAATCAAGTGAATTACTAAAATGTGTTCAAAGAAATCAGTTAAGGTATGCTGGAGGTGAAATTATCAATAAGGGTCCTAATTTTACTTACATTACTAAACAAACAAGTTAGATTACGTTTTAATGAACAAAATAGCAGCTAGTGGCTTGGACTCTTATGAAATCCTTGATGGGGGGGGGGGTTTCCGCAGCACTTCTGACCATCTTCCGGTAATCGTTGATATAAAAATCGAACGTAACCCACACCTGATACTGTCTTCCGACAATAAACTACCGTCATGGCATAAAGTTAAAGACTTTCAGATACAAAATTATCAAGATCTAATAAAGGACCCCATAGATGTCCTACTTGATAAAATGTCGACATCTGTAGGTGCCGATACGGCGTATAAAGAACTCACAACAATATTACTTAATGCGTCTAATAATGCTATTCCAAAATGTGGATATAACCCCTACTCAAAACCCTATTGGAATACAGCGGTCAAAAATGCACATGAAAATTAGCGCAAATTGCGAGCAATATGGTTATCCGAAGGTCGACCAAGAGGAATGCATTATGAATCATATAAAAATTATAAAGCGGCTAAAACTCGTTTTAGACGTATACAACACTCAGCTAATGAACAATGCTTACAGAAATGTTATGATGATCTGAACGAAGCAGCCGAATGTGATATTCGGTACTTTCGGAAACTTGTCAAACAATTTAAAATTGGTTCTTCAAAATTGTACCCTGACATCAAATATAAAAACAAAGTACATAATACACCCGAATCTATTGCGAGTTGTTTTGCAGAATATTTTCACGAGGTGTACCAAGCCAGTGACGATCCTTCATTTGACAATGAGACTAAAGCATCAGTACAAAGTATGTACTCTGATATATTTCAGACTTGTGTAAATGATGAGGGATACTTACCTGGTGGTGAGGTACTCGAACAAGAAGTATACGATATCATTAAACAATTAAAGCTACGAAAGGCTGCGGGTCATGATGAAATACAACATGAACACTTACGTTATTGGGATGGTTCAATCGTAAAAGTTCTTCCTCGCTGTTCAACATTATTGTAAAAGACGGCGCTATATCTAATCAGTGGAAATCTGGTTATATTGTCCCTATATTTAAAGGTGGGACAAAAGATAAGACACTACCAGACAGTTATAGGCCCATAAGTTTGTTGTCATGTGTGTACAAAGTGTTTAAAAATGTTATTAAATCACGTGTAATGGCACATATAATGAACAGAAATGATTTCCCGAGTCCCCAACAGCAGGGATTCAGAAGTGTCTAAGCTGCTTGACAGCATCATTTAACCTACATGAATCAATATTTTACAATTTAGAAATATCTAGTAAAGTATATTTGGACTTCTTAGACAGCCGTAAAGCTTTCGATACCGTGTGGGGAGCTGCCTTAATGTTTAAATTATATAGATTAGGTATCAAAGGAAAACTTTGGTTACTTATCAATGATTGCCATATAAATACAAAAAGTGATGTAGTGGTAAATCAGTGTAAATCAAACTCCTTTTCTGTTACTGAAGGTGTACGCCAGGGGGGAGTTTTATCAGGTTGTTGTATTTAGTATATATTAACGACATGTTACATGAAATTGAAAGACATAATGAAAAAAACAGGCGTGTTTAACGTAACAAGTTGCTGTCCTGCTCTCGCTGACGACATTTCATGTATAAGTACTCCAACGTATATTAGATATATGTACACAATATGCAAAGAAATTGCGATTCTCTTTTAACGCACAAAAATCTGGCATTATTAAATTTTCACTGAATTCACGACAGCCACCTAGTCTGTATCCGTGGCATATAGGAAAAGAATTAATACCGAAATTAGAAAATTATTCCCATCTTGGTATCGAACTTAATTCAACATTTAAAGAGAGAAATCGAATCGAAATAGCATGCAGGAAAGGTCGAAATAGGTGCGATCAGATCCAAAGAAGCACATCCGTTAAGTTTACTAAAGCTTTATAAAACAGTTGTGTTACCTACTGTGCTATACGGATGTGAAATGTGGTGTAATTTAAAGACAAAAGATATTTTATTATTAAATCAATTCCAACATTTCATTGTAAAGTGCATACTGGACTTAAAAATGTCCACGAGATCTGATATGTGTCAGAGTATAATTGGCCCCCATCTAATTACGTCTTTTATTGATAAACAGAAACTGTATTTTTTGCAAAAACTTTGTACCTTAGATGACAGGTATTTAACCAAAAAATATTCCTTATGAGACTTTTTCCTTTTATATTGACAGTCAACACAAACACTACGGATTCATTCCTGACATTACAGACATACTTTTTAGATACAGGTTACATACCTACCTGCTCGACTTTATTTTAGATTGTTCGTTTCCCGAGAAAAAGGTATTGAAATTGATTGTCCAGTTTTCCGTTGACAAAGTGCAATCGGAAGAATGGGAAACCGGTATTTCGACAGACAATGATTTTAAAAGGTTCAAGTTAATTCATAAACAAGTTGTTTTTGCAAAATTCTGGCAACTCTCGACTTTGTCTGTTGAAATTAAAAACTCTTATATAATAACCAAATTATTTACAGACATTCCTGATAGTACTGAAGGCACCTGTTTATTATGTAACAGACCTTACAAGGATATATTTGTGCACGCTTGTTGTAGTTGTAACGAAACAATGGCTTTACAAGATACATGGTGGGATTTCATCATAGAAAACTTCTCAGTGGAACTTTTCGTTGAATTATTTGACAAATGTGAAGATGATCTGTATACAACTTTACTTTGTGGTATCAGCTCGTTGGATGATACGGAGTTCACAGATTTTGTAAATTTAAGTCATGTTCACGTCATACAGTATATCACCGCTTACAACAGAGCACTCAGAATTACTAATGCATGATTTGTCGTCAGAGGGAGGCTAACATTGCAACTATTGGTAATATACATTTGAGCATACGTATACACATATGAGTAAGAAATCCTTTTTTAAACCTTGTATTGTAACTTATATACATGTATATATGTATTTAATATGATATGTATTATAACTTACGAACTGTCACTTCATTTTTAAATTATTTATTTAATTTTGTATTTGATTGTATTGTAACCATATTATATAATTGTTCATTTAATCTCTATTAAGAGGAAATAAAGAAATGAATGAATGAATGAATGGAAATATATTTTGGGATACAATTTTGCACACAATATTGTAGTTATGATTACTGTATGAACATACGAATAAATATCGATCAACCAAATCTTTACAATCTTGCAAAAATATGCCTTTGTTTACATTTTGTAGTCCTTGAAAATGTTGATGATGATGTGCAAAAACTGTAGACTTTTAAACTTTTATTTCGATACACTTCTATTAACTAAGTTAAACCATTTTGACAGACATAAATATTTAAGGGAATAAATGTCCTAATAAATACATATTTTGAAATGAAATGTGACCTTGTAAGATTTCCCTCGATAAACATCCCTCACGATGGTGTCACCAAATCCCTCACGATCTCTTCTCAAGGCTTAACCGGCGTTAAAATCCCTCACGATCATTTTTATCGGCGTAACCGAATGATAGCCTTGAGTTAGAAATATGTCTGGGAACAGACAGTGATCCCTGCGCCATCTTTTATACTCACAAAACAGTTTCAATATAACCTGGGTATTATATTCGACAAACTTTTGCAGGAAAAGGAATAATGTAAAATTAAGCTTACCGCAGTAAAATGTTTGTTTTAATTGACATTAGTTCAGAAATTATTTGGAAAATCTTTGAGTATTCGAAAAATATACCAAAATTTTATTCACCAATATTTGTAATCGATTTGCAGAATTTTTTTATTTTGACTATGACAAATGAAAAAGGCTATGGCCGCTGGCTTGATAAAAAAGGAAAATCTTGTAGAATTTCAGGAATTAGGTTCATCAGTATTTGAATCGAATATGTTTCATAATTAAGATGAGATTGCGGAAACTCTTGACCTGTTTCAACAAGAGTGCAGTGACAAAACATTATAACAGTGCACCTACATTGCTTTTTGAGAAGGTATTGCGTAGCTTTGAGAATATGTGTGAAAGCAGTGTTCTGGATATATATGAAAGTCACAAATCGATTAATCATTCATTCAATTAAATATGAAATTAAACAGATCATGTGAAAAAAATTCACAAATCTATACCAAAAATGTGGTCTTATAAAAAGTATATACCTTAATCATTACATCTATTGAAATTAATACTGTATGAGCCCCAACTAACATGATTTTTTCACTTTGAAGTAAGGAAACTGATCTTTTTAGTTAAATAGACCATTTGCAAGTTCTGCAACCAACAGAATGAATTAAGCAAAATCCAAAAAAGGTAACTTTTTAAAAAATCTCAAGGTGACAGAATGGTCCCTGGCTTGTGAAAACCAACCAAAAAATAAAGCATTTTTGATTAAAAGTTATGATAGTTTAACCTTTAGCAGACTTTTAGTAAGCAACATACTTTAAAACCCAATCCCAAATAGCACTTACCATTCTTAAAAGTGCTACTTGTTTCAAGTAAAAAATGAACAACTAAACTAACTTGTACTCTCTTCTCAGTGACTAAGAAAGTATAAAAAGCGAAAATATGTGAACTTACTGCAGAATATCATAAATATTGGGTAGGGAATTATTTTGTTGTATGTTTAATGTTCGTTTGTCCGGTGTAGGTTTTATTTCCTTTGAAGGTTTGAAAAAAAACAAAAAAAAAACAGACGAAATCGAAATTTGACTCTTATATTTATTGTGAAACTACCCCTTTACATCGGGGGCACCAACTGCCAGGGTAGAAGCAGTGGTGCGTCAATAATAAAATATAATAATACAATAAAAGAAACATATGTACAGAGTTCTTATAAAGTATATTTATAATTAATGGCAGAAAAGTCTCTGAACTACCTGTATTGTTAAAACACAAATAACAACAGACTTCAGATAAAAATTATAACTCATTTAAAAAGCTTACAATAAAAACTACATGATATTTATGTTTACTAACTCGTTTCTAATTTTAAAACATTCTTTAAGATAATACATTCCATAAAAATCATAAAACTGGCCAATATCGCCATTAAAGGCATAACCAATATCGCCAACTGAAAATTGAAGCTTGGCACTAGGCGACAGTTCTTCAAAACTAAATACAAAAGGAAGACTCGAGGATGGTTCAATAATTTCTTTAAAGACATTTTCTCGATAAGACGCCAGAGATGGACAGTGCAACAGTAAATGCTCGAGATCTTCGCGGCTAGCGCTGCATAACGGATACGTTTCGTTATCAGCCAAATTCATACGGAATAAATTAGATTGAAGCGGAATAGTATTGGTTCTTGCCAATAACTTTAATCGTGACGAAAAGAAGTCATTATTATAAAAAAGATATCTCTGTTTCACAGTGTCTATAAAACAGTGACGATAGAAGTCAAGAGAAGACTTCTCAAATATATCTGAAACAACGGCAATAGAATACCGAAGGAACAAAGGGGTGAAAGGATGAGTGGCAGTAAGACCCATTTTTGGCCCAAGATTTACCATGAAACTAAAACTATACAAACAGATGTCTTATGTTCCTGAAACATTGAACAAATATAGTGCTTTATGAAAATGATAAAGNTCAGGTGCTCCGGAAGGGTAAGCATGTCCTGCTCTGTTAACAGCACCCGTCACACTGTGAGTGGGTCAATCCAGGAAAATGTCAAAGTCGGTAGTCAAATCCGGGAAGACGCGAATCTAGCTGAAAATATCCACTGAAAGAAGTGTTTCTCTTGTAGCGACACCGTGCCATTTCTTAAACATGCTTGGATCAAAATTACAATTTTGGGGAATAACACGAGAAATCATTGAACATACTTCTGTTTCATAATCCCATAAACCATTTGATACATTGGACAATTCGTTGTATATAATTTTACATAATCTACTGTCTGGGAGGGTGGAGAACCTTTCATAGTAAGACACTTTCTGTCTTTCGATGAAATTACAGATAGGTTCCCACCCCAACTCTAAAAACAATGCAGATTTCGGGATCAATAAATGAGTGCGAAAAATCATTTTTACTGCTCTATATTGCCATCTTCCCAGGGCATCTCTGCTTTGTTTTGTAAGAGGCAGCCACACTGAACAAGCGTGTGTAAGGGACGGTCGTATAATCGAATTCCACAATGCGTTCCCGAAATTAATCCGGTTAAAGTCACCATGTTCACCAAGCACATGGGCTAAGTAATTAAGTTGCCGCCCAGCCTTATCTTTTAAAAAACTATTAACGCGGAAGTTTGATTTTAAGGATTTATTTAGAAAATATCCTAAATACTCATACTCTTGTACTACTTCAAGAGCATCATTTCCAAGTTTTAATTGTCCTTCAATATGGGTTGATCTACCAATTTTCATAATTTTCGATTTCTTTGAATTAAACTTTAAATTCCATTTCATAGCAAACTCGTATGACAAATCTAAAAGTTTTTGCAGGTCTTCAGGGGAATTTGCTAGGAGAACAACATCGTCAGCAAATAGGAGACAGTTTATAAGGTTTGATGCAATCTCAACACCTATTCCGCTGGCTTCCGTCATATTGACAAGGTCGTTCATAAGAACCGAGAAAAGTGTCGGAGATAAGACGCACCCTTGCTTCACTCCGTATTCCTGTTCGAACCAGTCCGACTCATAATCACCGAATACAACTTTATTTTCTACGTTTTTATAAATGTCACGAATTAACCGCCAACATTTTCCTTGTATTCCCTGCTTCCACAGAACAGAGAAAAGACCTTCGCGCCATACTCTGTCAAACGCCTTAGATAAATCCAAGAAAGCCAGGTAAACCGATTTTTTGCCGATTTTTGCAATTAGCAAATTCCTTGCAAAGAGAAAATATGGTCCTCGAGGCGACGATCTTTGCGTAATGCCCCTTGACTCTCCCATATTTTTTTCGATATGTGACGTAATGACTGTCTCAAGTGACTGTGAGAACGTTTTATATACATTTGAGGATAAAGTAACACCACGGTAATTGTCTTGATCAGTTTTGGAACCTGATTTGTGTATCGGTTTGATAAGACCTTTTTGCCATTCACGTGGAATGCACTCTAAATCGGAAATGAAAGTAAAAAGATCACTAAGAGATTTAACCATTATATCACCGCCGTACTTTAAAAATTCATTAGGAAAGCCGTCCACTCCTGGTGCCTTTCCGTCCTTTAGGGAACGAAGAACGTTTTTGATTTCGTCCCTAGAAAACATTAACGTCTCCATTTTTTCATTTTTACAATTACTTGGACTTGATAGATGTCGGAGATTTGACTGATAAATTTCCGACTTAAATTCAGTATCAATCGTAGTATCTTTTCCAATTCTACTAAAATGCTCGCGAAGACACGAGTTTATACCGTCACAGTCATCAACCGTTCTGTTCTTATCTAATGGATCAAGCAGTTGACTAGGAAAGCTAACTTCTTTGGAACCTCTTAGCAGGTTCCAAAAAGTCTTGCTTTTTTCTTGGCAGAGATGCAACTATCGGACAAGAGTTTTCCTTTATTGGCAAATTCTTTTTGTTTGATTGCATCTTGCAACTGTTGTTTACGTTTTCTATATAACTGTGAAATTTTTGTCCTAATTCGGAATCGTGAGACCTATTTTTGTTATGTAACCGTTGAAGTCTATTAGCTGTGCGTTTCGATTTAAGCATTCTATCTAAAAGTTTATCCCAGAAATCTCTGTAGTTTGCGACCCTCCCCGTCTTTTTAATAACCGATTCGGGTGCTGCATTGACCTTATTTTTCCAACTTTCCCATATATCGTCTACATCAGTGTTGAGTCGGCCCAATTTTCTGGAAAACTATCTTCCAGATTTTTCTGAAAGGATTCCCAATTTACATCATCGTTTAATTTCCAAAAATACTCACTGCTTTCGGTCTTCGTTTGTTTACACGATGTGTTCTTAGCATCAAACGATACACTAAGAATAACGTGATCGCTATGTAAATGAAAAACACCCGTTTCATCTATTGATACGCTGTTAATATCATATGATAGTTTATGCGACAATATAATATAATCAATACAAGACTTTTGATTATTCATTATTCTAGTGTAATATCCCTCACAACGTCTCGCAGCGTTGGCAAAACTCAAATTTGCCGCCTCCGTAAACTGAAGAAGTCTTCAGCCAAGAACTGACAAAAAAACTCCAGTATTTGGCAAGTTATCTATTATTCAACAGTTTTCAGTTATGTTTGATTTACTTTATCGAAGCTGCGTTTTTATTCTAAAACCAATGGGTCCAGGTATGGTATAAATTCTATTGTACAAAAAAAAAAAAAAAAAAAAAAAAAAAGAAAAAAAAAGCAGTTCCTGCAATTGATAATTGATGTTGTAATATTTTCAATTCTCCATTGCAAATACAGACATTTATGTCAATCAGACACGAACAAAATATGCATGTAAAGTCAGTGAAGCTTGACCTATTTAAATGATATTATTTACATCAATTAGTTCTAAGTTGTTTAGTATGTATGAAAATTTGTATTGAACAGCTTTAAAAGATTTCTATTTAGCGTTGTTCTATTGCTTAGCATTCCCTTGTATTTGTAGAGACTTTGCCTCGTTTGCTTTTACTCCATATCCCTCCATTGTTAATTTTAGGAAATGGGAAAATACAAGAAGTGTAGAGTGGGAAAAACGAAAAATTGTGGGAATTGGGAACAGGACCAAAAGATGTAGGAAATGGAGAAATGTCCTTAAAATGTGGGAAATGGGAGACGGATACCCTCGTCCGTGTCACCCCTTCTACTGGTGCTTTTACTAATTCAAGAATTGCAAAACTTACAATGATTTAGTCGGTTACACTTTTCATGAACAAAGATATTCATATTTTATAAGTTTGGAATTTCAATACTAGTCATGCAGTTACATCTACTAAGTACTTGCTTTATATTCAAGTAAAAATCATTTTGGAAATTTGATACACTTTTACGTTCATTTCTATCATGAATTGGAATTAATTACCAAAGGCAGTTTCTGCTCATTTAAACAATGGTTTATTTTATTAAAATTTTAAGACCACATTAAATTCAAGACCCTTTGTTCTAAATAATTGCAACAACCCCCTAAACGTTTTTCATGAATAATGAATATACCTTATGTATGTCCTTCATATATATGAAACACCTGGACACGTTTCAAAATATCAAATAATGTTCTAATAAGAGCCCTTAAAATCTGATGAAACAGCACACAGCTATGTTAAACTCAAATCTTCCCACCATACTTGTACTAACCGTTATCAACTACATCTGCGTTCTACATTCAAAATTATGAATATCAAACAGTAATTTTTTATCATTATTTCGATTGATTGATTGATTTAGTTTGAGTTTAACGTCCAGTGAATACTATTTTAGCTATAATTTAATCAATTCAAAACAATGTAAGTAAAAGAAGAAAGAAATAAAGGTGGAAGGGACAACCGGGGCAACGAGTTTTGATTGCCACTAAAAAAGGGGAGAAACGGATAGGGGCGGGAAATTTAGCCTTCTATACAATATCCATTGCGTCGGCTCTCTAAAGAGAAATATAGAAGACGTTTTTATACTACATGGAGCGTGGCGTTTCTCCACACACTTTGGCTAGGATGGTTTGCGGCCAGGCTTTCCGTATCATGACCCGACTACCCTACATAGACAGGGCATTCCCCTATCCACCAACTGGAGACGCGCCCGGCAGCTCTGAAGCCACAGCCCCTGAAAACCGATTCAGGTGTCGGGACCATTAGTTGGATATTCATCTTCATTGCTATGAATCGAAGAAAAAACTTGAATATCGAGGAAATATCAAACGGTAGTTTTAATCGTCTGATATTCATGTAAATTCTATTAATTGAAAATAGAAACTTGAATTTAAAATGAATAGCTAACTAGGATTTTTTCAGTACGATAATCATTTGACATTCGTTATTGGACCATTCATGCAATATAACGTAGATGATATCAAATGATATCAAACTTGGATTTAAGTTCGATATTCGTTTCACATTCGTTTGACATTATTTTCCGGAATATTCATACAATACAAAATTGTATTGAATATCAAACACATCAAACTGATTGTTGTCCCCCACCGCACCGCGACGGCGGGACCTAGTAATGGTCTGCGTGCGAGTGTCCGTCCGTCCGTATGTCACACCATTATTGACTAAACTCCTCAGAAACCGCTGGTAGAAATTCATTCAAATTTTACGGGATTGTAAGTCACCATTAGTACTAGATCATATCGTATCCCGATTTGATTCGTCAAATTTGGGAGTAATTGGACTTTAATTATTTCCACTTATACAATGGCAAATCTTGTGGACGCAACTCCTCAGAAACTGCCAGTCGGAATTCATTCTAATTTTACAGGTCTGATAGCTACCAAATGTACTAGATCAAATCGCCGTTTTGATTTGTCAATTATTGTAGGAGTTGTTGGGCTTTAAATATTTTAACAATGTTTTCATCGTTATACAATGACAGATCTTTCGGACGCAACTCCTCAGAAACCACTACACATTTTTCCTTTAAATTGTTCAGGATTGTTCGTCACCATATATACTAGATCATAGCAATTTATTTGAACAATATCGGACTTGAACTAAAAAATAAACATTTAACATGTTTGAAATAAAAAACAGGATATTAAGAATAAGATCCCATGTTTGGTATTATTTAATAACAAAACTAGCAACAAGTTATATTGTTCAAAAAGAAATGTTCCTTTTATTACTAAAACATGTACTTTACATCAAATTAGCTTAAATATGTTCATCAAAGCACTTTTTGGGGTGTCTTGAACTAAAAAATAAGATGTAATGAGAAGTCACAATTTTAAACTAGAGACTCAGACACTGAGCCTGCATCGCTCGGCTGACACAATGCAGAACAGCAGGATTTTTCGATGTTCTGTATGGTGGCCATGTTTTTATGTGAATTTCCCACAGGGCCAAAATAAACTTTGTTCTGTGCTGTCGGCCATGTTTTTCATTGGATCAGAACAAAATGAGCAATCGTTGTTAAGGACCTTCAGTTCATCATTCCTGTTAAGTTTGGTTGAATTTGCTTCAGCGGTTTCAGAGGAGAAGAAGAAAATTTAAATTTTCCCATAGGGTCCAATGTTAAACCTAAGTTCCGTGCTGGCGGCCACGTTTTTTATCGGATCTGA
>MJUU01024684.1:110844-135497 GCA_002080025.1 Modiolus philippinarum
TGTGAATTTCCCATAGGGCCAATGTTAAACTATCTTCCGTGCTGGCGGCCATGTTTTTTATCAGATCAGAACGAAATGAGCAATCTTTGTTCAAGACCTTTAGTACATCATTCCTGTAAAGTTCGGTTGAATTTGCTTCAGCGGTTTAAAAGGAGAAGAAGAAAATGTGAATTTTTCCATAGGGTCCAATGTTAAACCTAAGTTCTGCGCTTGCGGCCATGTTTTTTATCGGATCGGAAAGAAATGAGCAATCTTTGTTAAACACTTTCCAGACATCATTCCTGTAAAGTTTGGTTGAATTTGCTTCAGAGGTTTCAGAGCAGAAGATGAAAGTGTGATTTTTCCCATAGGGTCCAATGTTAAACTATGTTCCGTGCTGGTGGCCATGTTTTTTATCGGATCCGAACAAAATGAGCTATCTTTGTTAAGGACCTTTAGTACATCATTCCTGTAAAGTTTGGTTGAATTTGCTTTATTGCTTTCAAAGCAGAAGACGATAATGTGATTTTTCCGATAGGGTCCAATGTGAAACCTAAGTTCTGCGCTGGCAGCCATGTTTTTCGTCAGATAAAAAGGAAATAAGCAAATCATTGCTAAGAACCTTTAGTACATCATTCCTATAAAGTTTGGTTGAATTTGCTTCAGTGGTTTCAGAGCAGAATATAAAAGTGTGATATTCCCCATAGGGTCAAATGTTAAAACTAAGTTCCGCGCTGGCGGCCATGTTTTTTGTCGGATCGAAACAAAATGATCAGTCATTGTAAGGGACCTTTCATACATCATTCCTGCAAAGTTTGGTTGAATTTGCTTCAGCTGTTTCAGAGCAGAAGATGAAAATGTGATTTCCCTATAGGGACCAATGTTAAACCATGTTCCGTGCTGGCGGCCATGTTTTCAGTCGGATCGGAACGAAATGAGTAATCATTGTTAAGGACCTTTAGTACATCATTCCTGTAAAGTTTGTTTGAATTTGCTTCAGTGGTTTCAGAGCAGAGGATGAAAATGTGATTTTTCCCAGAGGGTTCAATGTTAAACCCAAGTTCCGCGCTGGCGGCCATTTTTTTGTCGGATCGGAATGAAATGAGCAATCTTTGTAAAGGACCTTACATACATCATTCCTGTAAAGTTTGGTTGAATTTGCTTCACTAGTTACAGAGGAGAAGATGAAAATTTGAAAAGTTTAACGGACGGACGACGGACGCCAAGTGATGGCAATAGCTCACACTGACCGTTTGGGTCAGGTGAGCTAAAAAGGAGATAATAAAACCAAGGAAGGTAATATTTCGTTTGCAAAGTTGTCAAAGCTTCACAGAATGATAGAGTTAATTTTTTTTAGAATTAAAAAAAAATTCTGAATTTGGTAAATTCCTGAAACTCTCAAAGACCTATTATTTTTTAGGATTCTACTTAACAATATAAACATTTCAGTGATAGCTGTTTTGTTTTCAACATGTTTTGATTTCAGCAATATGTATTACTTAAATTATAAGGGGACCCCTGCCCAATTTTTTTTGGAATGGTGGTCTGAAATTGGTTGTAATTGATAGTGGAGCTTCCGATTGCCATGGAAACCAAACCAGAAAACTGAAATTTAAGAAAAAGTATTCTGCTAGATATTTTATTTACAATATTAACTTGATTGTAAGGGGAAGCGATTCCCAATATTTTTTGTTGTATGGGGGACTTGAAATGTTTGATTTTAGCAATATGTAATACTTAAATTATAAGGGGAACCCCTGCCGAAATTTTTTTTGAATGGTGGTCTTAAATGGGTGGTGGAGCTTTAGGTTACCATGGAAACCAAACAAGAAATCTGAAATTTTAGAGAAAAGTATTCTGCTTTATAATTTTTTACGATTTCAACAATATGTATTCATTAGATTATAAGGGGAACCCCTGCCGAATTTTTTTTGAAAGGGGGACTCAAAATGTTTTATTTCATCAATATATATATAAAACCTCAATAATAAGGGGAATCCCTGCCCATTTTTTTTTCAAATGTGGTCTGAAATGGGTTGAAATTGAAAGTGGATCTTTCGGTTGCCATTGAAACTAAGCCAAATAACTGAAATTATACAAAAAAGTATTTGTTTTACGATCTCAGCAATATGTTTTAACTAGATTATAAATGGAAACCCTGCCCAAATGTTTTTGGAATGGTGATCTGAATTTGGTTGTAATGGATAGTGGAGCTTTAGGTTGCCACGGAAATCAAACCAGGAAACTGAAATTTTAGAAAAAAGTGTTCTGATAGATATACATGTATTTTTAAACTTTAATAACTAGATTATAAGGTAAACCCCTGCCCATTTTTTGTAAGGGGGATTTGGAATGTTTGATTTCAGCAATATGTATAACTTAAATTTTTCAAAGGGGGCTATTTTTGTTATTTCAGCAATATGACTTACTACTTAATAAGGGGAACCCCTGCTCATTTTTTAAAGGTGATTTAAAACTGGTTGTAGTGGAATGTGGAGTGCTTGGTTGCTATGGTAACCAGACGAGCACTGAAATTTTCGAAAAACTATTTTGCTACATGTTTTGATTTCAGGAATTTATGTATACTAGAACCTGGCTCTTGCGTCCTTAATGCGTTTACTAATTTTATTACTATGTTTAGAACACTCTTTTTAATCAATACAACACTGGAAGCTAGTTACTTCTACGTTTTCTAACATAGGTTATTTTAAGTTTCTTGTGCGGCAGGGGATTTATGGCTACGCGTAGCAATCTTGTTCCATTCGATATTCGTTTGACATTCGTTCTCGGGCCATTCATTCAATATAAAACTATTCCGAAAGACTATGCAATTATATAACTGTGATATTTATGATTCATTCAGTGACTGGTGGTCAGGAATTTGGAAAACAAAATTGGCATCACATTTGCTGACGAACCGTTTTTTGAAATACGATTGTCTAAATGACTGTTGTATATTTAAGGGTTTGTTCACATTTAGCTATTTCATATGCTTTGAAATTGACCAAGCAACCTGTTAAAAAGCAGCAATATTCACCCCTATGCCAAGAGAAGCAGGTATACCGTAATGTTCACCCAAAGGAGCAGCAGGTATACCCGAGTATTCTTCCGAAAGACAGGAGCAGCAGTAATACCTTAGTATTAACTGAAAGGAACAGCAGAAATACCTTAGTATTCTTTCCAAGGAGCAACACATATACCCAGGTATCACCCAAAGATAACGGCTAAGATACCTTTAGTTAGTAATCTTCCCAAGAAGCAGCAGGTTTACAATAGTATCATCCCAAGGGAGCAGCAGAAAAACCTTAGTAATCTTTCCAAAGAGCAGCATCTATACCCTAGTATCATCCCAAGGTAACGGTAGAAATACCTTGCAGCAGCACCTATACTCTAGTATCATCTCGAGGTAAAGGCAGAAATACCTTAGTATTCTTTCCAAGGAACAGCATCTATACCCTAGTATCACCCTAAAGGAGCAGCAGTGGCTATACCCTAAGTGTTTTTCAAAAGGACCTGCAGCTATACCCTTATCCCAAGCAGCAGGCTTATAACGGAAACGGATACACGTTACAAGTTTGGTTGGGATTTGTCATTTCGAAAGTTGTATATAACGATTATCAATGAGTAGAGGTATAAACTTCATTTAATAAGTTACAACAATTATTTCCCCTTCTCTTCTTTTCGTATTAATACTGGTTTAAATTGTTGTATAAATGGTATTTTAATTGCATATCTTGTAATTTGATGGAGTTATCTTCCACTTTTCCTCAAATATCTTGTATGATTTATTCGGGTTATCTCCCATTTATATTTTTGAACCTAAGTAACGCTAACGTTGCACTCATTTTTACTGATATTTAGTGGTGAAATAGCATTTTATGAAGCAGATGTTTATACTAATAAAGAACGATTATTATTTGGTTTCAACCTTTTACAAAATTAACAATTAGGTTCTTTTTCCTAACATCTTAAGATACGGTAGGAATTTAGTGTTAAATGAGTTCCATTAATTTTATGATGTTAATGTTAATATGGTTTCCTGTGATAATAGTTGCAAATCTATATATATAAGTACAGTGCATAATTTTGGATTGCTCCTTAAATAAATTGAATGTCCATGTTCGTTTATTCATATACATGTATGTCTTAAAAAACTCTGTCAAGCAAAGATTATTTTTTAAACTTAAATTTCATCTTTTAAACAGTGTACATTTTTATATTGTTGAAGGCATTAACTATACATATCAACTCGAAAAGCTTTTTTTTCTGCTTTCTGAGTATATAAGAACTATTTTATTTGATACAATTTGTATATATTTTTCCCATTATATACATTCTTTAAGTTGACGGACCTAGTAAGAAACTGGGCTTACTTTAGAACCCATCATCTTCCGAAGTGACTTATCCCATGTTAATCAAATATAATAAAACAATTATGGCACTTCTATACTTGATCAATATTGGGTTAAAGGAGCACAAAATAATATTGAACTCGTATAAATCCTCGTTAAATCCGTTAAAGCCCATGTTGATCTCATGGAAGTGCCATAATTGTATAATATCATGAATTTTAATGATCACACGACCATTAATAGTTTTCGTCAAATCTCCATAATTTTGAAAGAAATACAGCTGTTTGCTATTGTTCAACGAAAACAGACGATTTTTTGTGCTGTAGATGAGGAATACCAAGTTCAAGCAGATAAGTAGCAATTTGAAAGCAACTTTGAATCGCTCACTAATATTATCCCTCTTTAACTCAAAATAGCTTTTATCTCAGTTAAAACAATTTGCCTGCTTTTCCCCTCTTTGTCGGGAGAACATCTAGTATATATATTTTTAATTTTGTATATAAAGTATTGGCCTTAGTTGACTTCAGGGGACATTACTCTATAGTGAAGAAACCAATCACTAACTTAACACATACAGTATATAGGAAATCCTTAACCTTATTTCCAACTGACATATAATCTTAACTTACACACTAACCAAAAGCTACTGTGCAACAATAAATTCCCCCTTAAGTAGTGGACCCCCTAATGTAAATGAAAGATGAGTATTCATTGATATATGCTTTCTCGTCAATAAAAATTTAAAAAGCTGCAAATGCATGCAAAATTACTGTCCTGTTTGTTTGTCCCGGCAACAGTGAAACAAATTTTATTGTAGAGTAAAAGAATATAACAATTTTGGTTGGTTTTTAAATTTCAGTTTTGTTTTTAAACGCAAATTACGTAACAATATCACTGAATTATTAACCATGAATTTCAATTTGTTTTCTAGCCATTTGATAGTCGTGTTATTACCTGTACAACTAGTACATAAACATATTAATATTGCTTTGCCATAGGTATTTCGTTTTTAAATCAAAGCACGATGTACTGGAGCCAGACCCTAAATTCACTGATGCTTTTAGTTGGCTTCTGTTTTGCAGTACAACAGGGAAGAGTATTCAATGGATTCAAAGATATCCGAATATCAGCTGATATAATAGAAGTATACAAAGCCCAGAGCAAAATTAACTGTGCTTTGCTATGCGCTGGCCACGAGAATTGCCTAGGAGCTAATTTTAATAGAACTCACCAACAATGTGTCCTTCATTATCATGGTGATTATACTCACACAGTAGAAATTGGTTGGTGGATGTTCTGGAAGGAAGGTATGACATATTGCACATTTTACATATACAGTGCTTGTACAGTAAAACATAACCAATCACACCATTGTACCATTACACCATACACCATGAACTATTACACCATATACCATACACCATCACACCATATACCATTACACCATATACCTTACACCATACACCATGCACCATACACCATACACCATGCCGGGACACCATGCACCATACACCATACACCTTACACTATATACAATTGTATTTTCATTTCAGTTTATATATATTGTGACCGGTGCATACATGTACAGTTAACAAATTAATTTTGTCTTTTCGTACTGGGAATAATATTAGTCCCAGTTCTGCAGGACAAAATGAAGATTTTCAATACAAATTCCTCGAGATCTCATTTTTCAGTCTCAACTCTAGAATTAAAAATAGGGTGATACAGATTTCCGTCTGCCATATTCTATTTCACGTGTTGCTTTTTCTCGCTTTTAAAATCGTAATTTTTCCCGCATCTTATTTATTAAGTATTCCTTCTATATCTTTAGATTATCGAGCGTACATTAGGGTTATCATCGTACAGCGTCCATTACCTTTTTTCGTACTCCAAACACGATCTTATTTCACGTACACAAGAATTTGGATATTATTCCATCAAACAGAATCTATTTCTATTTTCATACACCGTACAATGACCCACTCCTTTAAAACCCTCATTAATCATATAAATAGAGAATTTGAGTATTAGGTGGCATTAACACCATTACTCATACTATCGATGTCATTGTAGCATATTTTTAGTAAATTTGTACAAAATTTGAGTACTAAATGGTATTTACACGCTATCGTATAATATCGATATCCCTATTGGCCTAGATGGCATTTACATCATATCCCATACTATCCAAATGCGAACTGTTGCATATTTTGGTAAATTTATACTACATTTAAACACTAGATGGCATGTACATCATATGGCATACTATCAATATCCCTATTGTTGCATATTATCAGTAAATTTGTACAAAATTTGAGTATAAGATGGCATTTACACCATATCGATATCCCTAATGTTGGATGTTTTCAGTATATTTGCACCAAATTTGAGTACTAGATGACATTTACAATATATATCGCATACTATCGATGTCCCTATTGTTGCATGTTTTCAGTATATTTGTACAAAATTTGGGTATTAGATGGCATTTACACCATATCGCATACTATCGATATCCCTATTGTTGCGTTTTTCGGTATATTTGTACAAACTTTGAGTACTAGATGACATGTACTTCATATCCTATACTATCGATATCCCTATTGTTGCATGTTTTCAGGAAATTTGTACCAAATTTGAGTATTAGATTGCATTTACACCATATTGCATACTATCTATAACCCTATTGTCGCATATTTTCAATAAATTTGTACCAAATTTGAGTACTAGATGACATTTACATGATATCGCATAATATCGATATCCTTATTGTTGCATATTTTCAGTATATTTGTATCAAATGTGAGTACTAGATGGCATTTACACAATATCGCATACTATGTATATCCCTATTGTTGCATGTTTTCAGTAAATTTATGCCAAATTTGAGTATAAGATGGCATATACACAATATTCCATACTATCGATATCCCTATTGCTGCATATTTTCAGTAAAGTGTGCCAAATTTGAGTACTAGATTACAATTACATCATATCGCATACTATCTATATCTCTATTGTTGCATATTTTCAGTAAATTTGTACCAAATTTGAGTACTAGATGACATTTACACAATTTTACATACTATCTATATCCCTATTGTTGTGTCTTTTCAGTATATTTGTACCAAAGTTGAGTACTAGATGACATATACATCATATCGCATACTATCGATATCCCTATTGTTGCATGTTTTCAGTAAATTTGTTCCAAAGTTGAAAACTAGATGACATTTTACACAATATCGCATACTATCTATATCCCTATTGTTGCAAATTTCTGTAAAATTGTACCAAATTTGAGTATAAGATGGCATTTACACCATATCGCATACTATCGATATCCCTATTTTTGCGTCTTTTCAGTATATTTGTACCAAATTTGAATACTAGATGACATGTACATCATATTGCATACTATCAATATCCCTATTGTTGCATGTTTTCAGGAACTTTGTACCAAATTTGAGAATTGATGGCATTTAACCATATCGCATACTATCTATATCCCTATTGTTGCATATTTTCAGTAAATTTGTACCAAATTTGAGTATTAGATGGCTTTTACACCATATTGCATACTATCGATATCCCTATTGTTGCATATTTTTAGGAAATTTGTACCAAATTTGAGTACTCTATGACATTTACATCATTTCGTATACTATCTATATCAATTTTGTTGCAAATTTTCAGTAAATTTGTACCAAATATGAGTACTAGATGACATTTAGTCAATATCGCATACTATCTATATCCCTATTATTGCATATTTTCAGTAAATTTGCACCAAATTTGAGTATTAGATGGCATTTACACCATATCGCATACTATAGATATCCCTATTGTTGCGTCTTTTCAGTATATTTCTACCAAATTTGAGTACTAGATGGCATTTACATCATATCCCATGCTATCTATATCCCTATTGTTGCATATTTTCAGTAAATTTGTCCCAAATTTGAGTATTAGATGGCTTTTACACCATATTGCATACTATCGATATCCCTATTGTTGCATATTTTCAGGAAATTTGTACCAAATTTGAGTACTCTATGACATTTACATCATTTCGTATACTATCTATATCAATTTTGTTGCATATTTTCAGTAGATTTTTACCAAATTTGAGTATTAGATGGCATTTACCCCATATCGCATACTATCGATATCCCTATTGTTGGATATTTTCAGTAAATTTGTACCAAATTTGAGTATTAGATCGCATTTACACCATATCGCATACTATCGATATCCCTATTGATGCATCTTTTCAGTATATTTGTACAAAATTTGAGTAGTAGATGGCATTTATATCATATCACATAATATTGATATCCCTATTGCTGCATATTTTCAGAATATTTGCATCAAATTTGAGTACTAGATTGTATTTGCATAATATGGCATACTATCTATATCCTATTGTTGCACGTTTTCAGTAAATTTATGCCAAATTTGAGTATTAGATGGCGTTTACACCATATCCCATAATATCGATATCCCTATTGTTGCATGTTTTCAGTATATTTGTACCAAATTTGAGTACAAGATGACATTTACATCATATCGCATACCTTCGATATCCCTATTGTTGCATATTTTAAGTAAATTTGTACCAAATTTGAGTACTAGATGGCATGTACATCATATCGCATACTATCAATATCCCTATTGTTGCTTGTTTTCAGTATATTTGCACCGAATTTGAGTACTTGATGGCATTTACACCATATCGCATACTATCAACATCCCTATTATTGCATATTTTCAGTAAATTTGTGCCAAATTTAAGTATTAGATAGCATTTACACCATATCGCATACCATCGATATCCCTATTGTTGCATGTTTTCAGGATATTTGTACCAAATTTGAGTACTATATGGCTATACTTCATATTGCATACTATCGATATCACTATTGTTGCATATTATCAGTAAATTTGTACCAAATTTGAATATTAGATGACATTTACACCATATTACATACTATTAATATCCCTATTGTTGCATATTTTCAGTATATGTGCACCAAATTTGAGTACTAGATGGCATTTACACCATATTGCATACTTTTGATAGCCTTATTGTTGAATCTTTTCAGGAAATTTGTACCAAATTAGAGACACAGCAGCTAGATAGCATTGTGACAAAATGGCATATACTATGAATACACCGTATGTTGCATGGTTTAGACAAATGTGCGCCAAATTTGAGTTTTAGTTGACATTTATAGCAAATCATACTAAATATGAGAGTTTGTTAGTATATAAATTTCTTGCGTGATTTAGGGAACATTATACCAAAGGGAAAATCGCTCAAAATATCCTTAATGCGTCATATCATAATATTTTCTCTCAAGTTTTCGCGGGATTGTAAAATTGTTGAAAAAATATTACTTTTGGCAAGTTTTTTGCAAAATTTATTGAAAAATATGTGTCATGAACAATCGCGGTTTTTTTTTTTTTGCGGTTTTATATACACATCTTCGGTTTTATTTAAAAAAAAAGATAAGCGCTTTTTGTCATTACATGTTTTGGGCTTTTTTTGTTTTTTTTACTAGAAATTATTATTTATATTATTTATGGTTGTAGAAAATAGCCACCTGCTGGCGTATAAAAAGCACGATTAATTTTCTTTATCATTGCTTTATAAAGTTAATATATTTTAAAAAATGTATTTAATATCAATTCGATTGCGTCAGTCCCGAGTTGCCATGCAGTTCATTGTCTCTCATTCACATCGTGTCGCTCGATCGTGTATGGTCCACAGTTACCGAGTACGGAACATGGGTTATGGTGTATGGTTCATAGTGTATGGTGTATGGTTCATAGTGTATGGTGTATGGTTCACGTTGCAACACCATACACCATTACACCATACACCATGAACCATTAAACCATACACCATGCACCATTGAACCATACACCATTGCACCATACACCATACACCATAAAATGGTTATGTTTTACCCTAAAAGTACTGTATTACATATGAGACGACTAACCATCAATTCCTTCAACATAAAAATAGAAGAAAAACATCATCGATGTGACTTTTTATAAGTTATATATAAAATAAAAGTAAAATTGCCTGTCTTTCAATTTATATGCCAAAATATCTTTGTAATTTCTGGTTCTATGCTGTATTATTTTCTTATATCTAGATAGTGTCCGCTCAATTTCTCGCCAAAATTAAGTACAATGTACAACAAGACGCGCGCTCGGGTATACTTTCCAGATTTTATCACGTTACTAAAAAGGACGTAACTCTTTGTGTAAACAGGCGTATATGGACGACATTTCTATGTTGATTTTTTTTTTTTATCAAGGGGGTTCGCTACTCTATTTGAAAATAAATAGGATTTCAAATAAACATGATTTTTTGTTAGAAAATCAAATAAAAAGTAACTTAAGTGAAAAATATTGATAGGTTGATGATCTCGTTTTTGAGATATAAGTGATTGAAAATTTGGCGGGAAACTGAACTCCTCTTATTTTTCATAGGATTAACATTTGCAAAGTTTAACCATGAATGAATGTGTCGGAATAAATAGAATTTAATAAAATTTTGACAGAATGCTTAAAAAGAGGTATAAAATGAAATTATGTGAAGAAATAAGGGGGTCAATGTGCAAAAAATTATAATGCTTTTAAATGGATAAACCCCGAGGATTCCGAAAATCTGAACGAAATCCTAAAACGTGAGAAGCAAACCTCCCTAAGAGAAAATAAAGTGTGAAATAAAATCAAACACCTTTGAAAGTGCGAGACAAGAGAATCTCAGACACCCTCGGGTAAAGTTAAAATAATCTCAGGACTCAGCAAGCTTCGTCCGAGTAATTGAAATCTTACTCTCGGGTGTCTGAGATAATTTCACCTTACTATTCATATTTTGTCTTATACCCTTCCTCTGTTAAAGTCAAATAATGTGATTCCATTAAGATTCACAATTCAGTTTGAAGGATACTTAGTTTCCAATTCTACTGAATATTCAAACAAATAATGATGCAGTAGAATGGTAGCTCAAACTTAATTTAATGGTTAGACAGATAACAAAATGTATTTCACACACTCACACACACACACACACACAAAAGAAAAAGAAAACCTTTCTGAAAAAAAAAGAAATACCTTTCTGATGTCAAAATGTCGAAGAAACGAAACAGTTAACTTATTGCTTTAATTTACAAAATATCGGCAGAAGTAGCCCATTTCAATTCAGCTAAATGGTGTATGTTAATTTTATTGTATGAATAGCCCTTCATATATTTCAGTTCCTTGTAAAAAGGATTGGATCAATTTTCATGGTCACTGTTACTACTTCTCAGAAGGAAAGACAGACTGGAGTGGGGCCAAGGTATTTATATTAACAGTGGCATTCTATAGCTATTGAGAATATAAGGATAGATATATCAGTATAGTTTTGATATCACTTCCTTGAAAGTCGTTATCTTTATAACATTGAAACACATTATCATTAACTGTAATCAGATACTATGCATTAATCCTGTTTTTCCAAAATCTAGAGGCAAATTCCTAAAGAAATCTAGCCTGAATAATTAAAAACGTCAAATTTGCTTGGACCCTAGGATGCAAAGCGGCCTAACGCCCTCTAGGGCATGTCTACTACATGTAGACTGACATAACTTTTTGAAATCGACGTCATTTGATTATGCTGGATTAAAACAATGAGTCCGGTATTATGTATTATTTGTCGTTAAAAAGCAACATCATATTCAAAAGAAAGTGTTGGACTCAAATCTTGATTATTTATAATTTCTGTTTTATCGACCGTAAAAAGTTCTGCATGCAGATCGGGAATGACCTTACATAACTGAAAAACGACACAACATGCAGAGCTTTCTGTGAATTTTCCTTGTTTTTGAAAGACAAGTTAAACAATTCTAACTATTAGATTTTTATATTTTGAGGGCAAACACACGGATCATTTAATAAATGGGAGAAAATTGGGAGATGTGGGCAATATATATACAGATGAATAAATACAGATGGCCAGAAAAATAGTTTAATTTTTGCAAAGCAAGAAAGCCAAATGTTGAATTTGGATAGTGCATTCCCGCTAGCTAAAGGGGCCTAGTCTTCTGGTAAAACACTGTCACACTACGGAATAAAAATCAAATTAAAAAATTCCCGAAGGGTTTGGTTAAGAATCATCATGGCTTTCAGTAGACATTGGCAGTATCAGTGAGAGGTTAGTATACATGTAAAATCTTCAGGTCATTGGATCTAGAAGCCAATTTAACGGCAGCATGAAGAATATCCTGTCAATATATCATATTACTTAAAGACTGTAAGTTACGTCCCAGTTTCCTGGATTTTTAATCAGATTTTGACATTTTTAGCTCAACTGAGCCGAAGGGTCAGTGTGAGCTGTAACCATCACTTGGCGTCCGTTGTCTGTCCGTCTGTCCGTCCGTCCGTCGTCCGTTAACTTTTCACGTTTTCATCTTCACGATCTTCTCCTCCTAAACCGCTAAAGCAAAATCAACCAAACTTTACAGGAATAATGTATTAAAGGTCTTTTACAAAGATTGCTGATTTCGTTCTGATCCGATAAAGAAAATGGTCTCCAGCGCGGAACTTCGGTTTAGCATTGGGCCCGATCGGAAAAATCACATTTTCATCTTCTCCTCTGAAACCAATGACGCAAATTCATCCAAACTTTACAGAAATGATGTATGGAAGGTCCTGAGCAAAGATTGCTCATTGTGTTCCGATCCAATAAAATACATGGCCGCCAGCGCGGAACATAGTTTAACATTGGACCCTGTGGGAAAATCACATTTTTATCTTCTCCTATGAAACCATCGAAACAAATTCAACCAGACCTTTCAGGAATGATGTACGGTAGGTACTTTACAAAATTACTCATTTCATTTCTATCCGGCCAAAAACATGGCATTCACTGCAGAACATAGCTTAACGTTGGAGCCCGGTATGAGAAAACCATCCTTTTCATCATCTTCTCTTAATCTATTCAAGCAATTTTAACTAAATGTATAGAAGGTCCTTTGCAAAAATTACTCATTTAAATAGGATAAGACAAAAAAAAAGAAACACGGTTTCTAATGGAGAACATAGTTATTAGACTCCATTGTTGTTGGTCATGCATGCTATTGAAGCATTTTGTCTTGTGAGCGATACAGGCTCAGTCTCTGAGCCTCTTGTTTAACAACATTGCCGTAAAAACGAGTGTGAGAAATGCCCTTGGTTAGATGTTATGCGAGTGGCCTCACATTTAGAGACCAGATAATCGTATCTTTTTATGAAACTTCTGAAATGTGTTTATCAATTTATGAAATTTGTGATCTCGTCATTATATGATAGTAAGATTACGTCCATTTAAGTCGTTAGGAATAGAGCAGACGCGTGCGAATCGTACTAGTTGAGTTATATACACTCCGTATGATGGAGCTACAGGAACGCCGCCATCAAGAAAATGGAAATTAGTAATAGTGAAATCAAAAACATCTTATAGTTTTAATTTTACCGAGTCAACGATAATAGTTAGCCAGAAAAATGAGCTGTAATTAGAATCATTGTTTGCATTATTAAGTTTCAGTTCTTCTGGGTATTGTAAGAAAAGTTTAGGTTGACTGGGCGGAATTATCTGTCACTCAGGATTTAATCGTTCCAATTCATGAATAGGTTCAATAGACCAAAAACATGGTGATCTTATTAATATATCAATAATTGTTTGATTAGAGAAAGTTCATATTTATATCTTTGGTGCATACAAATTACATACTATGTGTTTTTGCTGTGTTCACTAAAAAGATAACTACATGATTATTAATGATTAACTTAATTTTAATTTTTTAACACCTAATGTTGGCACTACACTGAAAAAGTAGATTTGCCTAGTTCAAAGTTTAAAGCAAACCCCGCCAAGTCAATCTTTAGTTTTATTACAATATATGAGGTAACATAGTCTAAAACTTGGGACTGTCAATAGTAAGTCAAGTTTGTAACAAAGCATACATCTGTCGCACTGGAAATCTTCTATTGGTCTTTTTGTGGGGCAACGAATTGCAATGTTTGTAAGAGTACTTTGCCCGATATATTATGCTTGATGACGACCCTACATCCATGACAAAAATGATGTAAAACAGTGGATGGATGTAGCGTTGTTCAACATTTAGCAAGTGAATTCCACTCAAACCGGTGCTAGGGGCCGTCTTGAACTTAATATGAGGTAGGAGTGTTTTCTCTTTGTTGAATGCCTCATATTGACTTCAAGATGAAGAACAACAATGAAAGCGTTCTATATGCTTACTATGTATTTATAGGGATTTTGTCCCATGTACATTTACTCCATATCTCTTAATTTGTTCTTGTACGGCGGAGTTTGTCTCTCGTGCAGTGTAGAGTCCGTAAATATTCCCGTGCTTGAGGTGTTTGGTCTTTTTATTTTATCAGTTATGGTATACTTGTTCATGTTAGAATTCTCATATGAATGCACAATCAAAATTCAACTTTTGTAAAAATTAAATTATTTTTCTTGCCATCTGTATATATATTGCCAACATCTCCCGATTATACTTGTCAAGACAGTATTCTTAAAATTAACTTGATGAGTGCCCTGTGATCGCTTATTGTCTATTGGTCTCTTTGTCGGGCAACGGATGGCAGTGCTTGCTTGTTAGAATACTTTGCTCGATGTTTTATGCTTGTTGACAAAGGATCCATTGATGTAGCGTTATTCAACATTCAGCTAGTGAATTCCTCTTAAATCGGTGCTATGGGCAATCTTGAACTTACAGTTAGGTAGGAGTATTTGCTCTTTGTTGAAGACCTCAAAGTGACTTCAAGATGAAGAACAGCGATGAAAGTGCTGTTCCATATGCTTAATCTTACTATCTATTTATAGTGATTTTGTCCAATGTACATTTACCCCATATCCCTTTATTTGTTCTTGTCTTATTCTTTCCTTCTCAAGACTGTGGTCTTGGGGTTAGTAGTGTACCTGTGTTTTATTTATGTCTCCCCCTCTTAAGGGGGAGACATATTGTTTTTGTCTTTTCCATCTGTCGTCCGTCCGTCCGTCAGTCCGACCGTCACAAAGTTTTTGGACTCTAATTCTCCTACATCTTTCATCGGATTTTGACCAAACTTCACAGGATTGTTGACAAACGTGCCTAGTTGTGCATATCGTCTCGCCGGATGATTGGCTAATTTTTGCTGGAGTTATGCCCCTTTTTGACTTAGAATTTTGCGAAATTTAGTTTGTGGACGCCAATTCTCTTACATCTTTCATCGGATTTTAACCATACTTCACAGGATTGTTGACCATCATGTCTAGTTGTGCATATCGTCTCGCCGGATTGATCGGCTAATTTTTGCTGGAGTAATTCCCCCTTTTGGCTTAGAATTTTGCGAAATTTAGTTTGTGGACGCCAATTCTCCTACATCTTTCATCGGATTTCAACCAAACTTCTCAGGATTGTTGACCATCATGTGTAGTTGTGCATATCGTATCGCCAGATTGATCGGCTAATTTTTGCTGGAGTAATGCCCCTTTTTGACTTAAAATTTTGCAAAATTTAGTTTGTGGACTCCAATTCTCCTACATCTTTGATCTGGTTTCAACCAAACTTCACAGGATTGTTGACTACATGCGTAGTTGTGCATATTGTCGCTGGATTTATCAGCTAATTTTTGCTGGAGTTATGCCCTTTTTGACTTAGAATTTTGCGAAATTAAGTATGTGGACGCCAATTCTCCTACATCTTTGATCCGATTTCAACCAAACTTCACAGGATAAATGACCATCATGCGTAGTTGTGCATATTGTCACGCCAGATTGATTGGCCATTTTTAGGGGAGAGTTATGCCCCTTTTTTGACTTAGAATTTTGCTGAATTATAAAGTTAGTGAATCTAATTCTCCCAGGATTTCAACTGAACTTCACAGGATTGTTGACCATTATGCTTTAGTTGTGCATTTTGTCTAGCTGGAATGGATGGCCATTTGGTGGCAACATAAAGTTACTTGTGTTTTATCACTCAAAGAACATTACTTTCTGGGGGGGGAGACATAAGTTTTTGTATCAAAAACACACTTTTAGTTGTATGATTCATTTACTATAGGGAAACGGGATAGAAAAAAGAGAGGTTTGGGTACCAATAAACCGGTTCAACCCTACTGCTTGCTCTTGCTTGTAGCCGGTAACAAGTCCGACTATCCCGAGTTCCTATCGTTGTCTATGTTTGTCTTTTGTCATTTAATTGTTTTTCTTGTGCATTTCACTGGTAGTTTATGGCATTTTTGTGTTATTTTTGGCTATTGAAAGTGTTTCTTGTAATCTATTCTACATTAATTTTGAAAAAAATATTTCAAAACGGGACCGTACGAAACAGTGATAAACTAATTTCAATTTTCAATATATCCTTACTATTGGTAATCCAAAGTTTTTAGATTATGTCGACCTCATTTACCACAATAAAACTTAAACTGAATAAAGCAAACGATAATTCTAAGTACTACCCATTTGTTGAAATAAATATCATTGTCGACTCTGGTAAAATTAAGGTGGTTCGGTAGTATTCTGCCATTTTGTTTTCCACAAATAATGGGGCCATTTCTCTTATTGTAGCATTCATTTTAGAGGAAAAATTCAGAATTTTACAAAAATCAGGATAACATTAAACACCTACAATGACCGAGAACTACAATCACATTGCACAATTCAAGACAAGAAACAAACATAAATAACGATAGGAACTCGGGATAACCGGACATGTTATTTATACTGAACAATTCTTTGAAATAAAAATTAAGCAAGGGGGGTCATTTCAAAAAATATTTTCTCAAAGAAATCATTTGAAAATTTTGATTTTGTGAAATAATTACATAATAAGTTCCGTGACCAAAATTTTATTTTCGTTTTTTAGAAAGTTCAAAACAGTGCTAGCAATATATGACATAAATCAAAATTCGAATTGATGTTTAATTATTAAAAATGGCAATTTTTCTGAACATTTCAACTAAAAATTCCCAATTTTGTGAGTTTATTTTGTGACCCTCCAATTTTTATTTCGTTTCTTGAAAGTTCAATTTTTGAAGTTTATTCAAATTAATTCTTTTAACTATTGAAAATTCTGATTAATTCGCTTATACCCTCGAACCACCTTAAAAATAAAATCTATGATAAAAGTGATAAATTATTGAACTGTGGTTCTAAGATGTAGAACAAGGACGAAATTCCGAGTAATACTGTGGAAGTACTTTTATTCGTGGACATCAATTTTCGTGGTTTTCATAAATATCATTATTTCGTGGGTACTTAAATTCGTGGTTTCAAATTCTGTGCAATAACACTCAAGCAAAAAAATGCATTTCGTTGGGAACTTAATTTCGTGGCTTTAGCCAACCACGAAATCCACGAAAATTGGAACACCTCGAACAATAGTACTTTAACAGTATGTAAATAGGTCCACTTTGCAACGCGACAGATACGTTGCGTAGTGTACAAACACAACACTCGTAGCGAATTGGACATACAACTGCATCTCTACTTCATATTTCATATGCAGTACTTCCAAGAATTCTGATGCATGATTGTCTGCAATTAAAATAAAAACAAGAAGTAGTGTAATATGTTTTCACAGTCAAATATATGGCTATGTCCATTACGCGACGGCCTTATTCACTCCTCGTAAATGTAGCGAAGTGGACAAAATCGTTGCGAAGTTGACCTCTGTAAAGTAGACATTTTCTTACATTTTTCAATTTCATCTGCTTGATACAATACTGCAGGCACGAGATGAGTAATAGAGATGCTTGAATGATTTTTCCTAATGCGGGCTTTTTCCATTTTAAATGTCAATTAATCATTGCATATTTTTCATAATTTCGATTACATACGTTTGAAGTATAATTGTGATATTTTGCTAGTGATTTTGTGAATTAATCTTATTATTATCTACCATTTAATCCCCTGTTTGTCAAGATAGACTAGAAGAAGTATGCCTTTACAAAAACATTTTTCTCATTTTTACGAAGAAACTGAAACGTTGCGGAGTGGACTTTTTGGTATAACTGGCTTACTTTTGATATCTTGTCTACACATTTGTTTATGTTTAAGATTGCATATTTTGAATTCAGTGTCTACTGATAATAATAACTACTATTAAATAACTGGGTCAAAGAAGTTTTTTTGTTTGTGTTTTTCTGTAGACGAAAGTGTTATTTCTTCCCTTTAGGTCGTTGTCTTTTTGACACATTCCCCGTTTCCCTTCTTTTTCCTATTTTCTGGAAATGTCCCAGATATCTCAACTTTTACGATTCGCACAAATCAATTATACTCTAGACGACTTTAAAGAACGTAACCTTACTATCGCATCCAAACTTTTACAAACAAGGTTAAGGTTTTCATAAATTGTTGAACACATTTAAGAAGTCTTATAGAAGGTATACACATTTGATATGTAAATATGGTGTGAATTGCCTACAACTTATTACTAAGGGCATTTCTCATCATCGTTTTTACGGAAATGTAGTTAAAATATGCCAAGAACTGATAAATAATCCAAACTAGAGGCTCTGAGACTGAGCCTGTATCACTCACCTGACAAAATGCTTCTATGCCATACATGACCAAACATGATGTTTTTGCCAATGGGATCTAATGTTTAGCTATGTTCTCCATTAGCACCCATGTTTTTTGTCTGATCTTTTTGAAAGGAGTAATTTTTTTAAACGACCTTCTATGCATTTAGTTAAATTTGCATGAATAGTTGATGAAAAGGATGGCTTTCTCATACCGGTCTCCAATGTTAAACTATGTTCTACACTGGAGGTCATGTTTTTTGTCGGATCAAAATGAAATGAGCAATTTTTACGTACATCATTGCTGTAAAGTTTGGTTGAATTTGCTTCAGTAGTTTCAGAGGGGAAGATAAAAATATGTGATTTTCCCATAGGGTCCAATGCTAAACTATGTTCCGTGCTGGCAGCCATGTTTATTATCGGATCGGAAAGAAATGATAAATCTTTGTTAAGGACCTTTATTACATCATTCCTGTAAACTTTTTTGAATGTGCTTAAGTTGTTTAAGAGGAGAAGATGAAAATGTGATTTTTTTCCATAGGGTCCAATGTTAAACCTAAGTTCTGCGCTGGCGGCAATGGTTTTTTATCGAATTGGAACGAAATTAACAATCTTTGTTAAAATTTTTTTAGTACATCATTCCTGTAAAGAATGGTCCAATTTGCTTCATTGGTTTCAGAAAAGAAGATGCAAATGTAATTCTTCCCATATGGTCAAATGTTAAACTTAAGATCCGAACTGTAGGCCATGTTTTTCATCGGATCGGAACGAAATGAGTAACCTTTGTTAAGAACCTTTAGTACATCATTCCTGTAAAGTTTGGTTGAATTTGCTTCAGTGGTTTCAGAGGAGAAAATGAAAATGTGAAAAATTAACGGACGACAGACGACGGAAGACGGACGACGGACGCCAAGTGATGGCAATAGCTCACACTGACCCTTTGGCTCAGGTTCGCTAAAAACTCGGACGTAACTTATGTATCAGGGGATATTCACAAGGTATCCTGAATAGATCTCTTAAATTAGCTTTTGGATCCAATGACCTGAAGATTTTACAGGTACACTTGCCTCTCACTCTGATATCTGAAATCTTCTTCTTATTCTTTTTTGACTACTTTTTGAATATGCAACTTGGATATTTATTGCATCTTCCCCTTTTCAGATTACAGTCTTCGAGTTAGTAGTCTACCTGTATTGGATTTTATTTGTATGTTTATTATGCTATAGGGAATGTATTGGACACGTTTAGGTCCTTAAATGTTTATTTTAAGAATAAATGAGTCTGTTTAGTCGTAAATGTTAGCCATAAAAAAATCATTGTCGGTTTTAAAGCACTCATTCTTCAATCTCAAAAAGTTAAAAAAAAAACTTGTTTAGTTATCGTAAATAAATCGGTAATTTTTCGAAAAATCTAGGATCAAATCCGAATGAATTCTTTAAAACAAAACTGGTATTCATTCGTACACCGATCACATTTATCCGCATAAATTGTAAAGCAAATTCATTCTTAGTGAATTGTTAAGTAATGTTCATACTCCTTACCAGTCGTAAAGCAAGTGTTAATGTGTTTTATTCCCAAGGATTCTTGATCGTTTTACGATTCTTGTTAACTTCAGAGATTGGTAAGGATTCCTAAAAATAATTCGTGTAAGTGGACAAGGTGGTTTAGGGAAGAACTGTTCAACAATTCAGTTCAAGAATTCAGCATTTACGCATATTTCGGGTCATGGATTTTAAATTGTTTTGATATGATATGCACATGAGACATCAGTTGTCGAAATGCGCATATGCAAAACCTTAATTCACAGTAACCTCGGTATTTTGTTATTCATTCAGATTCACGAACAAGATCTCCTTATTGATGGATTTTAGAACTTTTAATCATGAATTATTTAAATTATTATTTTCTGCAGGATGAGTGCACAACAAAAGGAGGAAATCTCGTCAAAATAAATGACGAGTTGGAAAACAATTGGATTTACTCGGTAGTCAAAGGTATTACATTGTTTTATATATCTAATATTCTGTATATATATATATATATATATAGATCTATGAAGGTTAGAAATATTTATACATGAGTCTGTGCGGCCTGTCAGATCTCTTTCATTTCATATGAAAGAGAATAGCATAGGGTCATTGCTGTTCTTTGTAGGGTTGAATACAGTCAATATATCTTCATTACTTCCTATATTAACTCTCAACTTCATAGTAATTTCCCCGTAATTATTAAGGAACGTTTTACTACTCATTCTTTGAAATATAGATGTTTGTTTATTTTTTGGCACCGTCAAAACATATAGTCATGCTGAATTTTTTTAGTCATTTCCGTTACTTGAAAACGGATATAGCATTTGGCACTGAATTTGTAACTTTGACAACCCTTTTTTTCAAACTAGCAATGAACAAATGTAGAATGTTGTCAGTATACTTCTTTCGCTTTTTAAACATCACCAGTTGACTCCTTACTGTCGACCGTGTAGTTTGTATAGTGATTTTTTTAACAGAGCAACAACATTGTCCCAAAAGCTTCTTAGTCAGGGATTTGTTCAATCTATGTTAATTTCATGCCTCAAAATATTCTATAGCCGTCACCATAACATCATTGAAAGATATGACGTGTCAGTTTCCCACATGAAAGTGGACATTTTCAGCTAGATTCACGTCTTCTCGGATTTGACTACCGATTTGACATTTTCCTAGATTGATTCACAGTGTGACGGGTGCTGTTAACAGAGCAGGACATGCTTACCCGAGTGCTTTCCCTTCCGGAGCACCTGATGTCGCTCTCGGTTTCACTAGAGTTCACACTGTGAGTGCCTTAAATACAACAGTATTTAAAAAAAAGAATAAATTCTTAACAATGAAAATACGAACATTTTGCTGTTACATGCAGCTTTGTATTGTTCTACAATATACTTATCGTTTATGACTTTCTTGAAAGCTATTATTTAAATATTTTCCATTGTTTCATAAAAAATATTGCTTTCTAAACTTATTTTTTATTACCTTCAAATTATCTCCAAATACGACTTTTTTTATTTAACGGAATGCATATACCATTATACAAAAAAGGTTATAATAAATTTCCTCTGAAATTTGGACATGATACCAGTCTTATGACAAACGTGAATGGCCTCTGCCTCTTCTTTACAAATGTCTCAACAATTTATATTGAAACAATACCGGTGCTAAGGGCCGTCTTGAACTTACTATGAGGTAAGTGTGTTTGCTCTTTGTTGAAGGCCTCATGGTGACTTCAATTCATTGACAAAAAGGATAAGAAAGTCAATAATCATGTGATTTATATATTAGTTTTCAAGCACTTATTTTATACTATTGTGGTCAATTTTTTATGCTAAACTAACCAAGCTTTCAAATCTTATATCAATTCCCTTACTCCACGAAGTAAGTTTGAATAATAAATCTTCAAAGGACACACCACGTGAAACTATACCCATTTTATCTAAAAGCTCAAATGCAATGGAATTGCAATAATAATCTAATAATCTCACTCCTCCAAAATGATCAAAAATAATAACACTCCAAAAATAAATAACCACACACACACACACACACACACACAATAAAAATATACCACCAAAAAAGTAAAAGCAGAAAAAAATCACACAAACTCGAAACACAGATTCTTATTTCTATCATTGAAGGTTTTAATGCTTGAAATAATTCATTTCAAAATTTATTCTAATGCTTCTATTTATACTTTTCTTTTCCATAACCGCTCTAAAGCCGTGTCAAAAGAATGAAAATATATCTATCTTCAACGCATCATTTCCATATTCCGTAAATACAGATTCTCTTTTTACATTTTTACGTAACGGAATTAACCATTTTATTGGTTTTTTAAATCATCCCTGCTTTTAGATTTAAGTTACATTTTTTTTATTAAAATTACCTTTTTCCCGAATTGTGTAGTTTGATAAGTCTTGTAGGAGTCTTTAGGCGGTCAAATTTTGAGGACAAGTGCACCTACTAACTATAAGGATACCTAAGCCAATTTTATTTTTTTCCATTTATTGCATGTTAATTCCTTTATTCGTAAGAAACAATGGTTGGAAAAAAGAACTAAATTAAAAAATCTTTTGATATCAGTTTTCTTCAAATAGCTAATGTTCTTTCATTGAACACTCCTCAGTTTTAATTTAAGATTACCTATCTAAATCAGGCTATCCAAACGATATAAACTAAGAGAGATCATTGTTTCAATTTTGAATAATTACTGATAATTTAGTAGTTGCAGAAAAAAGTGACCGATTTGCCGTCAGTTTTAATTCTGAGACGACCATTTTTGTCAAATTCGAGATGTAAGTCACAAAAAGATGTAGATGTAGCGGTTTCTGTTGTTTCCTTTATCTCTTATTCTAAAGGATATATTGATGGGATCCATTTAGCATAAACAAAAATTCTTTATTAATGGAAAGAACGTCAATTTATTTATAAGCGAGATTGAAGTACTTGCATTTTTGAGCTTTTAAGAAATTCAGTCTGGTATGGGCAAGTAAGTAAGTAAGTAAGTAAATTCTTTATTCCAATTTTGGTGCCCACGAGAGGCAAAATAAGTTTTACAAATAAAGAGAAAAAATCTAAACTTACGATTACAAACACAGTATTTACAAACACGGACATAATGACTAGAATACAAACAAAATGAAAACATTATAAATGGAGTTGCTCTTTGGGAGAAACGTTATAGATTAATTCCTATTACTAATTACTGTACAACATTTTGGTTTTTTCTCATCTCAAAACAACCATAAATATATTTTGATAGATTCATTATAATATCTTTATCTTCATTGGACATAAGCCAAACCAATGCGTCCCTCTGTGACAGATTGGTATAGTTACGATTGCTGTTAAGACTGCACACAAACTCTCTTTGTTTGTTTTCATATAGAAGACATGTGAAGAGAAGATGGAATTCGTCCTCGATTTCATTACAATTGCATAGTGTGCGCTTTTGTTCTTCTTTTTCTATCTTTCTATATCTCCCCTTTTCAATTTCAAGAGAATGAGCACTGATTCTAAATTGAGTAAAACATTTTATAATTTGGGGATTTTTTATGACTTCGAAATATTGTTCCATCCCAAAAATAACCTTGAATGACGCGTATGTCCGAAGCTTCCCTGATTGTTTGGATTCACTCTCTGATAAAATTTTGCTTTAAAATCCATACGCAATTTTTCCTTTATGATTTGATGCAATTCATTATTTTTATGGCTAGGGATTCCAGCATTTTTTATCAATGTTTGAATATCATTTATCCAGCATTTTTGTTGTTTTCTGCTAAGAGAGTGTTTTCTTTAAAAGCTTTGTCAACGAGTTTGTTATCCGTTCGGTCTCTTAGTTGTGTATAATATTTTATAGAGTTAAGTACTGCATCAATATATATATAGGAAACCTCCCTAGTTCTCCAAGAATAGCATAATTGGTTGTTTTCTTGTTCGTACCACAAACGTTTGGGCATAAGAAAAAATATGCGAGTAAAAAAAGCAAAATTTGTGCCCAATAGTAAACCAATTTGCTGTTGAAAAATAGCAAATCCAATTTGACAAATAAATTATTAATAAGAAAAATCAAGACCTGTGTTTAATCGTAGCATATTTCTCTTTTTAAATTGGTGTAATCTGACCATTTTAGAAAAGAAAAGGAACTGTTTTTATTCTATCATGAATTTTAAGTTTTAATACCTGCTGCCGAAAAATAATGGGGAAAGGGGGGGGGGGG
>MJUU01024684.1:135506-156910 GCA_002080025.1 Modiolus philippinarum
TGGGGGCGTTTTGCAACTAGACTCGGCATTTAAATTTCGTTTTAATTACGTAATAGTTGGTAAATTTCAAGCTTGTTCGTGAAAAGTATTCCGTCAGGGAGAAACATCGGTCGGTTATCTCCCTTATATATTGATCTTCACTTTTAACCATACAAAAGTAACTTGGTACAGGGAGATAGCCGACCGATGTTTCTCATTAATACTAAGTGGGGAGATGGAATTAGAATAGGGTCTGTAAGTCTCGTCCAAGTTTGCAACTTCCGGGATCAAAAACTGTACCCGGAAGTTACATTTTAAACAAAGATATATGACGTTTCAAACAAAAATTTGAACGTCATAATCCTCTGACGTCATGTTTTGGCGGGAATCGTTTTTGAATTGGCTGTTTATCGTGGATTCTCGTGAGTCACATGACGAGACTTACAAACCCTATAAATCTGTAGTCCGGATCATGGTGACGGTAAGGGAGAACCGAACCATCAATTTAAAACAGAATAATCCAGATACAATAACAACATCGGAAACACATAGACACTAATGGGATATTTAATTACGACGACACAAGTGATCCCATTATTATCGGGAAATGGAGAATATAATAAATCAGTATGTGTTTTCGATGTAAATGAACTATTTCTTCACACTTGTCACAAACAGTATATTTGCATGTCAACGGTTCCAAAGACAATTTGCCGGTGAGAACTATTTATCGGTCAGTTTATAGTTCAATGAACTTTTTTAACGATATCACATTTGATGACTTAAAGTTCTATTAAGGTACAATGAAACACATAGCAAGTTTATGATTTCTGTCGACACCAACTATTTTGAGTTGGAAAATAGTTGTGTTTCTGGAAACAATCAACTTGTTATTGTCCTCACAGCAAGCAAATACGTGTTTAATATCGTTATTTTATAAAAAAAAATGTAGGTATTGCTATTATTGATTCTTAGATAATTTACTCTCTTATTCATCTTTATATTTAAAAAGTTTAGATTCTGTTTTTATTAACAGTATCAATAAAGAGATTAACCCTTTCCCTCTTGGCTGAGAAGGCAATTTTTGACCATTCTTAAGCTAGAAAATCAAAATATTTTAGTTTCTTTGAAATTCAACCAAAAAGATCCATACTTGGTGGAAGTACACACTGGCCTTGTTTCTTCAGGAAAATGTTATAAAAAGCTGGCTTCTTGTTACCATGGAGACAGGAGGAGCCTCAAATGGACCGCAAAAAATGCATTTTTTTACAACTTTTGCCTCCCAAATCAGGATTCATTTTTTTTTTAAATCTGCAGTACACACTACCCCTAGCAAGTCACCAAAATTTAAAAAATCAACGTCTTAAACTATAGGCTAAGCTATCTAGCAAGGATTCATGGTCCCTATTTTTGTCTACCGGCGAGGGGAATTGTGCCCTCTTAAACCTCTAGGACAGAGGGGGATTCGTGCCCTGTTGAATCAGTGAGATATATTTTGAGTCCAAAGCCGCGCACAAAAAACACAATTTTTTGCTCACGTTATATTTTGTTTAATAAGCCCATACCCTTATCCTAGTGCCTTATAGCTCTAAAAAGGGGAACCTATAAAGGCATCTAAATGAAGGAATTGTTTAAGATACAGCTTTTTGAAAGGACCCATTTTCATATCAATTTCTTACTTTGGTTAAGGAATCCATAACACATCTACATGGATAGGTGCAAATGACATCCCAGAGGAGGGAAAGTGGTTGTGGGTTTCTGATAACTCGCCCGTCAGATTCAGCAAATGGCACAAGGATCAGCCTGACAACAGGGGGAGGCAGCACTGTGCAGTTATGAACGGTTGGATGAGCCATTTACAAAGATCTTCAGAGGCTGCCTGGGATAACGCAAGGTGTTCGACCAAACTAAAATATGTATGTGAAGTAAAAATGTAAGTTTATTCATTTCGCTTTGCGTCTAATAAAGATAGTGTATACATTGTAAGGTCCGGAATTCAACTTAGATGAATGAAAACAATACGAACTCTAACCTCTTTTGATGTTCTAGGAGATATACTAACGGACAATAAAAATGTTATTCGTTTCTCCCCAATTAAATTCTCAAAAACAAACTAGCCAAAACTAGTGCAAAATGAAGGGCTAGGGATATAGTAATAGTGTGCAGACTGTCCAAAAAGTAAAGATCTACTAAATTTGAGTTTGGATAGAAAATTGACATGCACTTGAGTAATGACATTCGAATTAAAAAGTGAAACAAGAAAAACCGAAATAAAGAGCGATTTTTTGTGTCAATTTAAAGTATTTATTAATTACCAAAGTGTTATGATTTTGAATCGGTAGTAAAAATAAGTGATTGATTATATCATGTCGTTATCGTTTTCTTATTTGCTATAAGCATTATCATACTTGGACACTTAAGTTTTTATTCTATGAATTACGGGAGTTGTAAGTCCAAGTGTGAAAAGTGTGATAAAGGCTAATCTTCTTTCCATTTATACAGAAAAGATTCTGTGGTAGGAAATCAGGAAATTCAAAGTTCAAAAATGAAACCAGGTTGAAGGAGATTATGTTTAGTCATTTCACGTGTATAAATGGTAGAATATAGATAATTAAAGGTATTTCTCCATGGGGAAATCCTTTATTGTTTTGCTTATCAGAGATTTTTCTTCTTCTTCCAACAATATTTGCTAAATGGTAAGAGGTACAGGAATGAAATTTGACGGGGTTGTTGAGCATTGGTGATAGATGTGTCATTCCTCGTCTTGGATCACTACGTTATTTTTGAGGAAGTTATTTGTTGATACTCCCTAAACATGTTTTTTGTGAAATAAGAGATAGGCAATGAACTGCAATAGGGAAAAAAATCGTCTGGTGTTGACGGATATCGAGGACATGAAGAACGAACCCTCAAGTGAACCAACTTTGAGTTTTCTCAAATCTAATGTCAGCTTTTGACCAATGCATAAACTGGAAATGTCTGAATTATATGTTATTTTTATCATAAGTGTGATTATTTAAACAGCAGCAATGATAAAGTATAGCTGTTTTTTAAATTAATGGCACCAAATTGGTATGTGAAACATGAGAGTGAACATGTGTTTTAAATGGTTGTCAATTTTAATTATTAACATTTAACTAGTTCCAAAATGAAAGAAGAAAATTCCAATAATCCTTTTTCAGTGGAAATACCTTGAAAATTGATATAAACATATTTAAGTGTTATTAAATAGTTTAAAAAATTGAAAACAACTTCATTATAAATTTATTCTCAGAGAATCACACTGAAAATAAATTTGATTTTGAATATCAGCCTAGATAAAACTGTCTTTACAATAACTGTTATAAATTTATACTGACCGAATCACTGATAATAAATTTAATTTGATGATTCAATCAGCCTACATAAAACTGTCTTTACAATAACTTTATAAAGACTTCATTATAAATTTATACTGACCGAATCACTGAAAATAAATTTATTTTGAAGATCGAATCAGCCTACAAAAACTATCTTTACAATTACTGTATTAAGACTTCTTTATAAATTTATACTGACCAAATCACACTGAAAATAAATTTATTTTGAAGATTCAATCAGGATGGCATTTCCTTGGAAATGATATACCCTAGCATTACATTGTTGATAAAAGATCAAAATATAGGCCATACAAAAATAATGATTAGATTCTCAGGCCATTTTTCAGAAACAATGATGAGGCAGGGAGGCAGAGGATTTTTATTTTTATTGGTTCAAAATCACTACGAGGCATCTTTTTACATTGCTGAAATACCTAAAAAGTGATGAGGCAGGTGATTTTCATTTTTTTTTATTTGAAACTTAAATAAAAAAGTAAAATTGGTTCCCAGAAAAGAGGCGAGGCAGGGGCCTGAGAAGCCAATGAATTTTTTTATTTTGCCATAGTTGTTCTATTTTGCTCTCAAAATTATTTATTATTTATTTCAAGGAGTAATGTATGGCCTTACTTATGACATATTATAACAACAACAACATTCGATAAGAAAAATAACAGAATATAGAGGTTACTGTACATTTAGTTTCTGCAGCCATTTCGACAACTTGTGTCTCTTCAGTGCAGATGAAATCAAAATATTTAAATTTTAATGCTTAAATAACTCACTACCGAAGTCACTGTAAATTTGAATTCTGCATATGCGCATTTCGACAACTTATGTCTCTTCAGTGCAGATAAAATCTAAATGTTTGGAAGACCATAAACTCAAAGATGTTTGAAAACTGATAGAGAACAGAAACCAATATGATCTAAATGTAAAGCCAAAATAAGCTAAGGACAGAGCTTTGCATGAGGGAGATTCTCCTTAGTTTCAACAAAATTTACAAAAATTTAGATATTGTAAGGTTCAAAATAGATTCGGCTTTCCAGGTCAGCACCGAAGTACTGACTGCTGGGCTGGTGAATACCCTCGGGGACTAACATTCCACCAGAAGAGGCATCGACCCAGTGGTAACAAATAACTTAAAATTATTTTGACTTAGTACTTCATTTCAAAATAAATATAAGAATATTCATTCATTTATTTTAAAAAATAAAGTGAAGTGTTTAGATCCTATTCAAAATTTATTTCCAAACTAAGGAGTATCTCCCTCTCGCATAGCTCTGTCCTTAACTTATTTTGGCTCAACTGTTTAGATCCTATGTTAATTTGTTCTCTATAAGGTTTACACAAATTTCGGTTTATGGATTTTTAAGGTTTTTTATTTGATCTGCACTGAAGAGACATAAGTTGTCAGAAACTAAATTAACAGTAAGTTTGGTATTTTCATAATTTTTTTCTAACAAATCAGATTAGATCTTGCTTTCTTTGATTATCTCACATATTTTTATTAAGACGTCAACACTCGTCATCCACCTCGCCAGAGTTGCACCTGAGGCATGTAGTATTTTGTCGGGGAGTACCCTGATATCGACCTTGCTCAATTGCGAGCCTATGTGCAGAGATTCTCAATCTAGTGAAATTTTTCCTGTGCTCAGGGGAGCGAAGTAACATCCAATATGGTTCTATACCAAAATTACACTTGAATTTGACATAAGTGCGTAGTTTGCCCTCTGAACTCTTCCTGACTTCATCTAACCATTTTTGTGAAATGTTTATCGTAGGTGATAGATAATTAGATGACATTTCAATTAAATGTTTCAACAATCTTATCTTTATGTAACTTAAGCATCTTTTCAAATGAACAAATATCGGTATATGGAGTAAATGTACATGGGACAAAATCCCTACAAACACATGGTAAGTTTAAGCAAATGGAACAACGCTTTTATTGTTGTTCTTCATCTTGAAGTCACCACGAGGCCTTCAACAACCACTCCTACCTCATAGTAAGTTCAAGACGGTCCATAGCACTGGTTTAAGCGGAATTCACTTGCTAAATGATGAACAACGCTACATCCATGTATCCTGTTTTTCATGGATGCGGGGTCGTCAACAAGCATAAACTATCGGGCAAAGTAGTCTTACAAACACTGTCATCCATTGCCCGACAAAGGACTTATAGACAATACAACATACAAACGACCATATGGCACTCATCGACTTGGTTGTAAGTAAACTTGGCTAGTAAAATCGGAAGTTGTGGGCAAAATATATACAGATGGACAGGAAAATAGTTTAATTTATACGAAACAAGAAAGCCAAATGTTGAATACTGATAGCGCATTCATATGAGAAATTCTCACACGAACAAGTACGACATAACTGACAAAATGATGAGCATACACCTCAAGCATGGGGAATCTTTTTACAGACTTTTAATATAAATTGATATACACAGATGCTTTTCAAAGCAAAAAAATGAAAAAAGGGATTTAAATATTTCTTTCTTTCGTTAATTGATACCATTCATCAGCTGGGTCAGGTCTCGATCAGACTGACCCTGTAAATCCGATCTTTTTAGAAATTGAATTGTCTCCCAAATTGTAAGCAGCTCTGCTGCAAATTAAATGTGATTAAGAAAACGTATGATCTTTTTAAAGTCGCATTTCTTACTTTAGGTCCAAAATTATAAAACCAACTGTTTTGGGTCAATGGACAAAAAATTAATTTTTGATGTATGAAGTAGGTTTTCTTTGAAGATAAAAGGGACTTTCCATTTAAAAAAGTGTTAAGTAGAACTTGACCTTTGAATGAGGTCAAGGTCAAAGTCACAGCCAACAACTCTATTTGACGTTTAAATTATCCAAAAATAAATACGTATGAAGCTTAGAATGTTTGTTTAATCATTAAAATGATAGTTTTAGAAAAAAAAGTCAATTAAGTATGACAATCAATAATGAGAACAAAATGACGCAACTTCCGGAAATACCTATCAATTGTTCTTGGAACATTTGTGTTCTAGTATACTTTACATAATTCTGTGTCTGGTTTAAAAAATGGACTTCAGTAATTTGTTAATAGTGAATGACTTTTTGTCATGCTCTGTGTTAATAACGTTTTTTACATGATTATTTCAATAGAAAATGTTTAACAAAAGAATAATTCTATGTCATTTTTCGTCGATGGAATGTTGTCTATACTTTTGAAAGTTTTAATATTTCTAACTGATTTTGAACAAATGCTTACAAATAAAGAAGAAATTGGAATCGTCCTAGCATTTAGATCATTAGACACATTTCTTTCCAAGTGGAATATTATCAGAGCTTTCTTTTGATAGTGAATGTGTTCGAATATGAAATGGTAATTGCATATCAATTGACTGCATGTCTTTAATCAGGAATATCGACATTTTGGTTTATGTTTAAACTATTTGTATGATATAGATAAAGAAAAAAAAGAAGCATTTCTACTCAATAGTGTATTAGAAAAAAAATAATAAGATTTCAACAATACAAAATTATTTATGACAGAGAGCATAGATCATGTAGATAATTGTTACTTTGTTTAAGAGCAAACTGACATGAATAATAGAGAAAGAAGTACAGAATATTGCTGTATATAAGAGAAAAAGAAATCACCTAAAAGATTAATTATATAATTGATTAATAATCATTGTTATAGTGGTCATCATATTTCAAAATACAAAAAATACCCAAGTTGCTTAATAAACAGTAAATTTTGTTATTATACCTCAGAATATGATCCACTAGGAGATATGTTTTGATCTTGTTTTGATCTTATCACGATCTTAACAAGCTTAACACAATTTTGTTAAGACTGTGTAAGATATTCAGTCGTATTTCAAGATAATTGATTTCAAGGACGATCAAGACCTGTTCAGTTTATCAAGATCAAACAAGATAACTGCGTTCAAGGACGATCAAGATATGTTAAGTTTGTCCAGATCAAACAAGATCAAATCAGGATTTTGTTTGATCTTAACAAACTTGTTCCTGAACGCAATAACAAGTCAATCTTGTTTAATCTTAATTATCTTAACACGTCTTGATCGTCCTTGAAATCAATTATCTTGAAAACCAACTTAAAATCTAACACTGTCTTAACAAAATTGTGTTAAGCTTGTCAAGATCATGATAAGATCAAGATGGCTAATCAGGATCAAAACATATCTGCACATTGCTAAAAAACATTCTTAAATTGACGTAAGTGAGAACCGAATCGTCAGTTATTTACCTTTTCCAATTTTGTACTTATTTACCCGTCAATAGACTTTTTACTGGCAGTGTATATATTTTCCCCGCCATTTTTTCTCGCTATCCTATTGGATAAAAATTTTGATGATAAATTAGAATGCTCTGACGTCATTGTTTCCAAGTTACAACTTAAAACAGTCATGCAAACTACAGTGAACACTATTCACTTTGCAGCGAAATAAATTTTGATGATTAAAAGAGATGTAATTATTAAGTTTTAATAAGAAAACTAAATTAAAAAGAAAATACTTGTAATGAGAGTAGAATTAATAAAAGATGATTTGAAAATTGTAAATCATGTTTTTGGTAGCTTATATACTTTTCAGTTTAGTTGTGATTCCAATTAGATAAAGTTATGTTGATAATTCAGCATGCTCTGAAACAACGGCAGTAGAAAACCGAAAGAAACAAAGGAATTGAATTTACAAAAGTCCAAAGACATGGCAAAATCGAGGACACGACACAGAAAACATTGACGTTAGACACAGAAAACGAGACGTTAGACAGATACAAAGCGCGGAAATAGAAATCACAACATTCAAAGCAAAAGCGCTCACATTGTGAACTCCATTGAAACTGAGAGTGACATCAGGTGCTCCGGAAGGGTGAGCATATCCTGAACTGTTAACAGCACCCTTCACACTATGAGTTAATCAATCTAGGAAAATATCAAAATCTATAGTCAAATCCCGGTAGACGTGAAAATAGCTGAAAATAGACCACTTTCAATTGGGATACTGACACGTTATATATTTCAATGATGTTATTGTGACGGCCACAAAATTTTTTGAGGGATGAAATTAACATAGGTTGAACAAATCCCTGACTAAGCAGCTTTCGGGACAGTGTTTTTGCTCAATCAAGAAATCACTGTACAAACTACACGCTCGGCAATAACGAATCAACTGTGAAATGTACACTCAATAGGCTGGAGAGGTAGGTAGATTTCAAACGGCCATTTTCGTCAATATACAACAAAAGATCTAGATAAAAAGAATCATTGTTTCCAAGTGACAACTAAAAACTAGCTACTAGTATGCCATTACATTGAACAATATTCACTTTGCAGCAGAATAAATCTTATTGATGAAAATAGATGTAATTGTGGATGTTTAAGTAAGAATATACAATTTAGAAAAAAAAAATGCTAGAAATGAGAGAGTTGTTATTGAAAGATGATTCAAAAGTAAATGTAAATTTTGTATTTTGGATATAATAAACACTTATAAACTGTTTCTTTGGGAATAGGATGTTTGTTGTCCGCTTGACCCAAACTATTGACCTCGGCTACGCCTCAGTCATGACAATAAGTGTAATACAGTGGATACATGAATGTAGCGTTGTTCAACATTTAGCAAGTGAATTCCACTCAACCGGTGCTAGGGCCGTCTTGAACTTACTATGAGGTAAGAGTGTTTGATATTTGTTAAAGACCTCATGGTGACTTCAAGATGAAGAACAACAATGAAAGCCTTGTTCCATTTGCTTATTTTTACCATGTATTTATAGAGATTTTTTCTGTGTACATTTACTCCATATCCCTTTATTTGTTCATACATTCGAATTTGCTTATTTTTTGTATATTTTAAGAGACCAACATTGATTTGCTGTATTCAGATTTGTCGTTTGAAGATTTGGCCAGAGAGAGACAATTAAAGACAATTAAATGATTAATTATTGAATAGCAATGTTTTTACTTAAATAAATAAATATGAGATGCATGAATGAACATTCGATCTTTTTTTTTTCTCAAAACATTGCACTGTCGTGTACCTGACATGAAATGGTCACTCAAAGATGACAGATGTAAACTCTACGAAAAGGAAAGTGCATGCTATTAGGGCAATATCATAAAATGCTTTACAGTAAAGTACACAAACCAGTACACAGATATTCCTGTCTCTACCTTACCAGAACAATAGATTAGAAACCATTTGTGCACATACATTTTGCATTTGCAAACATATGGGCAATGATTCTACTGATTATAATCAAAATTTCAAAAACGATTTTTATAAAGGTTAGAGAGTTCTCATAGCGCAGAACATTTATTTACAGGACAATATCCAAAGAAACCGGAAGGCATCAATACTTATATATAATATATATACAATACATAACAAAATACAGAAGTTACTGTAAATTTCGTTTCTGCATTTCTGCATTTCAACAACTTATTTCTTCCGTAAATGGTGGTTTACAGTGGCAGACGACTCATGTAAGATCGATGCACGCAACCTTCTCTTACACGTGTAGATGACTAACCAGAAGTGTACAAAAATCGTTACCATGACTAACTTATCATAGATAACTTAACGTCACAATGTAAAATACACTCAAATGGCGAAGACGTTGTTAGTTAGTAAGTAAGTAAGTAAGTAAGTAAGAACTTGCATTGGCTGAAAATCAAAAATCGGTATATTTTTCACTCCGGTGAGAAATTTTATGTCTTTTACTCTCGTTTCGCTACGCTCAACTCGAGAAAAGACGAAATTTCTTACACTCTTGAATTTTATATGACCTAATGCAAGATCCTTTTAGTCTCCTCAGTACTAAATCAAATCAAAACATTTGGAAATCAATAAACCCAAATATATGCAAAAGCTGATTGAGAACAAATTATCAATCGTATCCAAAAAGGAAAGCCAAAATAAGCTAAGGACAGAGCCATTCAAGAGGGATATACTCCTTAGGTTTTTACACAATTTTCTCAAATTTAGATATTGCAAGTTTTAAAATAAAGTCGGCTTTCGGGTCAGCACCGAAGTAATTGCTACTTGGTTGGTGAATACCCTCGGGGACTAACAGTCCACTCACCAGCAGTGGCATCGACCCTGTGGTAATAAACAGCAAAATACCGAAGTTACTGTAAATTTACTTTCTGCATATGCGCATTTCGACATCTTATGTCTCTTCAGTGCAGATCAAATCAAACATTTGAAAACCCATCAACTAAAATATATGTAAAAGCTGACCGAGAACAAATTACCAATAGTGTCTAAAAGGAAAACCAAAATCAGCTAATGACAGAGTGAAGAATACTCCTTAGGTTTTACAAAATTTTCTCAAATTTAGATATTGCTAATTTAAAATAAAGTTGGTTTTCGGACCTGCTGAATACTAGGTTCGTGAATACCCTCGAGGACTGACAGTCCACCAACAGCTGCATCAACCCAGTGATAATCAATAGCAAAATACCGAAGTTGCTGTGAATTTAGTTTCTACAAATGCGCATAACTGTTGGCTAGGCTAAAAGTTAAGACTTAATATTTCTGACTTTTCAATTGATTTGTTTCATTGTACTGAAAACGGTATTGGATATCACTTCGTAAAACGTCAATAAAAGGCCATATACCACAACCGCTTTATTAAGTCTCCCAAACGAAGTTTGGGGAGACTTATTGTTTTTACTCAATTCTTATTCTTAAGTCTCCAAAACGAAGTTTGGGAGACTTATTGTTTTTGTTGCGTTTCTTATTATTATTCTTCTTTCTATATTCTCGTCCGCATGAACTTGTCCGAAACAGATCTCAGAGACCATATGACCGAAAGCTTTCAAACTTTGTAGGATGTTAGCCCCATATATCTANATTGTACTGAAAACGGTATTGGATATCACTTCGTAAAACGTCAATAAAAGGCCATATACCACAACCGCTTTATTAAGTCTCCCAAACGAAGTTTGGGGAGACTTATTGTTAATTCTTCTTTCTATATTCTCGTCCGCATGAACTTGTCCGAAACAGATCTCAGAGACCATATGACCGAAAGCTTTCAAACTTTGTAGGATGTTAGCCCCATATATCTAGTTGTGCAACATTCAAAAATTTTTCAGATAGAAGCCCATTAAGGGTACTTTTGGGGGCTCAAAAAGTGGTGGGGTCCTCCATGTTAACCCTATGGGAAAAATGAAATTTTGAATTTTTTTCCTTTTACAGCTATTATGTATTAGTAAGGTTATAAGGGGAACCCCTGCTCAAATTTTTTTTGAAAGGGGGTTTTATAATGCCCAGAAATCCGATATGGGTGTTCGTTTGGGAGACTTTTGTGTTTCGCTTGCGAACACAATTATATCTTGTTCTTCTTGTTCTTCTTCTTGTCTTTCCGTCTCAAAATTTGTCCACGCATTTTCGCAGAGACTACTGCTCGGATCTTGACCAAACTTCATGGGTTGATGGACCCCTATGTGAGGATTTGCAATCCGCTCTTGGAATTTTCAAAATGGCACCGGTTGCCATGGAAACGGCAAAAAAGGCGGGAAAATCAAAATCCTCCGAGTTGCTTAGGACATGGGGAATAGGTTTCCAGTGTCCAAGAATTCAAAATGGCACCCGTTGCCATGGAACGGAAAAAAAGGCGGGAAAATCAAAGTGCTCAGAATTGGATGAAAATTTGTAGGAAGGTTGTTCAAGATATGAGGAATTGGTTTCTGGTCTCCAAGACTTCGAAATTGCAACCATTGCCATGGAAACAGAAAAATGGCGGGAAAATTGAAAGTGCTCAGAATTGATTGAAAATCAACAGACAGGTTGCTTACGATGTGTGGAAGTGATTTTTAGCCCAGATTTCTGATTTGGGAGTTCGTTTGGGAGACTTTTGTATCAGCATCTAGATACAGTTATAAATTTTATTCTTATGTTGTACAAGTGTTTCAATTTTCATCAACAGCTTTACAAACAAATACTAGCTACTAGTACATAAAGATCCCAAAAGTCTGAAAAGAGTTCTCATTACTAAACATATCGAAATTCATATATGGAGGGGGTCAACTTCACTATCAAGTATATCAACCGAGTGCAAAACACAGAATGACACCCCAGTATTTTTCAGGGGTTTCAATTAAGAGAAAAATTTCGGCGCACATTTCTTCTCTAATAGATATGCCATTATATGAAGACACTGATCTTCATAATGCGGGAACTGTAGAGTGAAGTGTATTCTTTCTATCCATGGTCTGTTATGTTCACGGCCACCAATCGATTTAATCACAGACAATGCGATGACGAGAAAAAAAATTAGAGGAACGTCCGGATAAAATGATAAAGCTTTTAATTGGTGTCGTGCAATGTTATGAAGCATAAATTTTAAAAATAAAGAATGCCATACCCTTCTAATATGAACATATTATGAAGCAAAATAACTTTTCATTCTGTCATTAATTCCTGGCATAGGAGGGGGGTCATATACTTATACTCCGACTCCGATTGCCAAACGTTGTACATCGTTTATTAGACAATAAATTGAGAAAATATTTTTAAACATTACAAGGGAATTGTCGAAGAGATGATGGCATTCTTAGATTTTTTTGTGTTTTAAAACGAAGCAAGGCACCAAAAAGAGATTTGTTTACCATTTTTCAAGGTTCTTCCAAATTTATATCCGACCGTTCCTCTCAACCTTTTTTTTTGTCATAGCATTGGCTGTAATTTAGATCGATTGGTGGCCGTAATGTTGTCACTACCTCGTGCACAAAACTCTTTTCAGATCTTGTCACTATATCACTTCTACTGAGATTTCCGGAGTAAAGCGGCTGAACTCATAATTTACAAACTAACCGTCTCACCGAATTGTAAGATAAACACAAATTATAAGAGTTTTTAACTTGATTGCTTTAAACCGTAGTCATTCTGCAACTGAATCAGTGACCTGGATAAAGACTGATAAGGATGTTGGTAGATAGGATCTGATCACGGAATCTAGAGAAAAAAATTTCGAAAAAAAAAACAAAAACAAAAAACTTTCTATGACATGACGATCAATGAAACGCTGTGAGGGTTAATTCTGAATTCCTTCTGAATAAATTGTAGATCTTGGTCTTCTTAAAAAGATGTCTTTCGGCCCTCTGTTATGGAATTCCTGCATAAAATCGTGATAAGTTCTTGAAAAAGTGTCTGAAACAACTTGTCTAGACCTTACACAGTGCAAATCAAAAGGGTTAGAATGTGTATCTTGGTATCCTCACTCTTAAAAATGCTTGCAACAATTAAATATGCTGAGTAAAGAGTTATTTACTGTTTCTTCATCAGAGACTGATAGTACAAATTTGCGTATATTTTACATCCATGTTTAAAAAAGTATCTGAAATTTTCATTAAATGATAAACACAAATTCATTTTGATTTCGTTTATGCCATGGAATTAGGCTCAAATTTTGTCCAAATGTAGAAATATTCTTTTACATACAAAAAAAATGGAATTTTTCATCGAAGTTGCTACACAAATTTTTAACATTAAAAATTAACCAAGATTAAAAACACAGTTTTAATGAAAAAAAAAGAAAGATTATTGCAAGCGGGCTCTATCCGAATTAGAACATGGGCAGACGGTATAGTTGTCAATATTTTATACCGAGCGATATATATCTGTCAATATTTTATACCGAGTCGATTTCCACCGTTGATTGTTGATTTCAGTTCTGTGTCTTCAAGTCAGTTGTTAATTTCTTTTGTAATTATTTTCTGCGGCTATTTAGGCGATTCATTTATTTAAAAAGTTTATTATTTAACAAAACATAAGTATATGCAATATGATGGGTGTACATTATTGATGATTTGATGTTGTACAATACGGGTATGCTCTATTAGATTTAGAGCATATGTTTGTTTACAAAGCAAAAGAAGCGCCATATTAGAATAGCGAATACGATTTCGTGCCGACATGTGAAAACGAAAGTTATAGATTTATTCCATACAAAATAGTATTTTTTATCTATGCGTTATTTCGTCTTTAAACTCGTGAAACAGACGGACGCCATTAGACAGGTTGGCGGTGAAAATCCTTTTCTGTCTCACTTCTCATTTTCATCAATTGAACTGTGTACATGCCTCAGACAAACAGGTTCCCTATCTTCTCTGGTTCCTTTGCCACTTACATTGTAATGTATGTTGTCATAATTATGTTCTGTTAACCTCTTGTAGCACGTACTGTGCCTAAGTTGTAATAAACTTGTCTTGTCTTGTCTTATAACTACTTTAAATATAAATACCACACAAAATTGTTAAATTGCAATAACAGTGAAAAATTTGAATATTTAGGGGGGTCAATCTTGATTTGAGGGTAAAAAATTTCGTTCACAGGCTCCGCTCCGTTCACGTTGCCTATTAACGCAGTTTTGTCGTCAAATCTACTATTGACTCAACTGGACATTCAAATAATGTACTATTATTGCTCAAATGTTGATTCTAGTTGCACATGAAGCTAATATACATCGGCAAACGAATACCGAAGCAAGAATGAGGAAAGGGGAAATTCTAAAATCATAAATCCAAAATCACAGCAAGTCACAGCAACACGAATTGAGACAGTATGACAAAGTTATTTAAGGTTTTGTCAATTTTTGTTTCTTATCTTTTTGAAAAAAAAATGTTTGTTATGAATCTTTGAAGAATACGACCATTGCGTTACGACCAATATTATTTCGCAGTTAAATTAAAGAAGATAAGTGTTTGAACTTCCTTTGAAGAAATATTCCAGGATATTTTGCTGAATGTGGATATATATAACCATTAACAGAGAAAAAATTAACTTATTTTGATGTAACGACCACAAATAAAGCATAAAAAGAAAAAAGCTTTAAACTGATAAATTCATGTTTCCTGCTGGCAGCCTTTTCGAATTAAATTCGGACATGTTGGTCACCCAAGGACTAGTTTGGTCCGTTCGGTTCCATTTGGTTTAAACAACGATTTTTGAATGAAGATGGACAAAAGTGATGACAATAGCTTTATAAATCCGAACGAAGCACCAATTTCTGTACACCGGGAATGGTCATTTTAAACTTCAGATAATTTGGACGGTCTTATTTGAAAGCAAGGAATTCGGAATAAAAATGCCATCAAGATACGGAAAAGGCATCCTAAAACAAAGCGAAATCGGGTTTGAAAGATCATGTACAATAAAGTATTATTACGAAAATTCATAAATTGTGAAAAAAAAATAATAAAATAAAATAAAAACAACAAAGGATCGGGTAAACAATGACTATATTATTAAGTTGTCTAATCTTACTAGTTAATTTTGCGATAAGAATTGGTCTGCAATTCTCATTGCGTACAATTATGCAGTTAAAGCGACGTCATTCATTTTATAATTTTGAATACATCAGCAAACGAATCCGTAAAAAAAAATGAGGAAAGGGGCAGTTCCAAAAATATACATTCAAAATCACGGCAATTCATATCCAGTGCTGACCCGAAAACCGATTTCATTAAACCTTGCAATATCTAAATTTTACAAAATTTTGTTTAAAACTAAGGAGTATCTCTCTCATGCAATAGCTCTCTCCTTAGCTGAGCTTTGGCTTTTCTATTTAGATCCTTTTGGTTATTTGTTCTCAATCAGCTTTTACACGTTTTTGTGATTGGACTTCCAAATGTTTTGGTTTTATCTGCACTGATGAGACATAGGTTGTCGAACTGCGCATATGCAGAAAATAAATTAACAGAAACTTCGGTATTTTATTATCCAACACGAATTGACACAGCATGACAAAGACAAAACAAATAAACATGAAATGAACAAGAACGCCACAAATTAACGCACTTGCAGGGTGAACCCCCTACAAAAACTTGAGGTATAATCAGATCCTCAAAGGGAAAATGAAGAGAAAAATGGATAACAAGAACACCTACTTAATCTACTCCACGCGTAGCACTTGTTACACTGCCAGTGAAGTCCGATTTTCTCTAAGAACTTTTTAGAATTAGCAAAAGACAAAAAAAAAGTTCTGTAATTTTCGATAGATCAGTATGGAAAGTATTGAAGATTTTTTTTTTAAATTTAAGGTTGTAAATTGTTTTTGGTACTATTTCACAATACTTTAAAAACTTGACACGAATTTTTTATTGGACAAATACATCGGGCAAAAGAATACCAAAACAAAACGATGAAACGGGGATTCCAAAATCAAAAATACTAAATCACGGCAATTCATATCCAACACGAATTGAGACAGTATGGCAAAGACAGAACAAAAACACAAAAATGAACAACAACACCACAAAACTAAAGCTCTGGCAGTGTGAACCCCTTCGAGTGAAAACTGAGGTATCATCAGGGGCTCTTGAAGGATAAGCTTGATCTGCTCCACGCGTTGCACCCGTCTTACTACAAATGAAAAATCCGGTCGGTGTCCTAATAAAGAAGAAATACAAAATAAAATATTTAACTTAGAATTAAAGCTGACATGTATACTTTGGAAACATTTCATATATGAAAAATTGGGCTTGATCTACAACTTTCAATTGAAAGGGGGAAATAGAATCTTTTATACTTTGTTTTTTTTTTTATATTTTAAGAAAATCAACTACACTTTACTATATTCAGATTTCACATTAGAAGATTTGACCAAAGAAGAAATCAAAAGACAGTCAATGTGTTAATTTGATATTGTCTTGTAGTAAATATCTATCAAATATACCTTTGAGTTTCTTTTATTACAAATAAGAAAAGGCAACCTCAAAAACAAAATATCTGACACTGCAGAATATTCTGAAAACTAACATTACGGCGCAATATGTCGAATCCATATTTTTAATTCAGTTACAATTAGTTAAATTCTAGATCAAATTTGATAGGTAGATAAATAACTAAATAATCAAAAAGGAATGGACCAAAAGTCAGGTTGTTCAATAAAACAGTCTAAGACACTTAACCCTGTGAAAATGACTGGTGTCGTGTCGTTACAGAGGTAGCATTTTGAATCCCGATAATGGTTATTACAGATTTATGCACTACTAATGGAAATTGTTACCAAGAGACCTATATGTTAACTATTTATTTGTTGTAAATTGTGTCCGTTAGTTCTTCATGACAGAGTTTCAAAATTCTAACCCCTTCAAATACTGAGGCTTCATTCCGTGTATCGCAATCGGTGGATGTCCTTTGTACTAGATTTGGCCCTTTTTTGTATTGGTTATCTTCTTTCTGACTATATTTGAATTATGGGTTTCCATATTTTGTTAAATTCTTCTAATGCTGCTAATGTTACTCCTTGAAACACGTGACAAAATTTACTGTTTATTATGCAACTTGGGTATTTTCATATTTCCAAAATTTAGAGACACCAGAATTGAAAACTTCAAATATTTGTGAAAACACTACAGCTCTACACAGGCAAATGTGCCACGCATGAAATTCATGTAAAAAACGTATGAATTTCATGCGTGCATCTACGCGCGTGTAAAAGACGAAACGAGCTACGCATGATTTTCGCATGAAATGTTTCGCCTGAATTTCATGTAATTTTCATATGAATATCAGATGTAAATTAGTACGCATGATTTACATGCGTGCTAAGAATGCCTGAATTTCATATGTGGCTCGATTCATCTTAAATTCATGAAATTAATTTCGTGCGTATTTCAGGCGTGGCTCAGTTCGCATGAAAATCATGAAAATTTTGTATATACCACCAGTACTGTATTCAGTTAAATAGATGAGTCTTGATTTTGGGGGGTGTTGCCTCATAGTTTGACTGTTTTCCTTTGTACATATTATGTTCTTTTCTGTATATGAATTCTGTAGTTGTTTAATGATTTTCAATACTGTTTGTAAAACATCCATAATATGTCAGTTTCATACAGATATATTACAGATCAATAGTACCACTGAAATTATAGGCCCATATATGACATCAATATTGCTGCTGATTCACCCTGTAAAAGGACATAAAATTGAGCATCACAAGGTATTGATATAAGGGCGTGACAACAGGTCCGTATAACAGGTTGCCATAATTACCGTAACCAATATAACGGATTTAGACAATTCATCCGTAAAGGTCATTTGACATTATACACCTAAAACATTGCATAAATTTTACATGGATAATATTATACACAGCTATGTTTGAAACAGAACTCTAAATATTACAACCACATGTACAGTGTTTCAGAGGTGACCTGATATCATCATTTTTGGCAACAGCTAAACCTTTTTTACAAATTGACAGAAAAATAGGTTTATTTAAATTAATCAATAGTTACTGTATTCTGATGAATAGAAATTGAACAATGACCAGTCATACTTGGAGAAGTCCTACTTTTCACCCTTTCCCATCTATCATTAATCAATTACAATAGCGAATGAGGAACTTAAATGGACCTATTTTTCTTTCAACTTGTCAACTTGTAAAACTGTTTGAGCTGTTAGTACAAATTTGGTATAAGGTCACACTTGAAACATTTTTTTGTAGGACTTTTTTGTAAATCTAACATGTATTGTACAATAAGAGTACTAACAATCTTTGTATAGTACTACTCTTTGTACAACACAAATAGTCAATTATATATTTACAAAAGGTGTTACTAATACTATATGTACAATAGATAAGAAGTACAAAATAACCACTTGTGGTGAAACATAATACCATTTTTAATTGTACATGAAAAAAGTATTGTTGCAAAATAGATGTGTATAATATGATCCACATAAAATTTTGTAACGTTTTGAGAACATAATCAACATGACTAATAAAATCTGGAACATGAGCCCTTTTTGTTGACGTTTCTTTTAAAGATATATAGTATTCTTCATAAAAAAATACAAGACCTATAAAAATATGTCATTGGTTAGTATCCTGTTTTTGTTCGAATGTAAATGATTCTAAAATCATTGTGTTTGTGTCTTGCTGTGATTTACATTTTGTAGTTGGCCGAATACTGGAGATTGTTACATGTATCTCTATCTAGTATATCAATGCTCAAAAGCAGTATTAAGTACCCACGGCCATGTCTATATCAGAAATTATATATTTTTATTACTAGTCTGATTTTGTGAGGTTGCTGTATAAACTAATGGCAATAAAATACTAAAGAAACAAACCACGCGTAAATAAGAAAAATCAAGTCCAGGGACAGGCAAAAGGAACAAACCACACAATCAAGTACAGAGACAGGGCAAAAACAATAAGATAGAAAAAAAAAAACAAAGACACGTGACATTCACAAAAATATGAAAATGAAAACACAACATTAGAAACTTGCAGTGTAACTTACAGTGTAAAAAATTTATTGCTGTTTGTATGAGTTTCCTTTCGTCTCAGTATCACTTAACAGGCCTTTATACAAAATTATCAGGTCACTGGCAAAATGTTAGGAGCAGGTTGCTTTGCCTTGGCACTACTTGACTGTTCACTATTCATGTGACGAATGCAATTTATAAAATTGTAGAAAGAAAGATATAAAGCATGTCCTGCTCTGTATACAACACCCATAAAAACTTTCAGCCAGTCAATCCAGGGTAAAGACAAAACCGGTAATATCAAATAATTACTCTTTATTCTCTGACGGAAAATATTTTGACAGTGAAGTCAATTCAGTGAAGTGTAGTAAATTTGTCTGTACACTCAATGTAACCCATTGTAAGGTCTGTACCATATATAATGTATATTCCTCATCAGTTTTGTAAACAATGAAAACAGGCAAAAAACGACAAAATTTGTGAAATACCTCCTAATAATAAGCAATCTGGTTTCATTTTGCCATGTTATAGCATTAATTGTTCTACAGAACAAAGCAAAAAGACGATATGGATATTGTGGAATTTATGTCACCCCTATTATGCATATAATATGAGAATTGGAAAAAATAAGAGAAAATCATAAACAATTCACACACTATTTATATTAATAATATATAAATATCACAAAGATTCAATTAGTCCATAATGTCCATGTAATTCTTCATCACTAATAATGTTCTTCATTGGCTCCTAAAAAGACAAAAACAAAATCCATATTTAATAAGTATGGTATCATCAACTCTAAAATTAATTTGGTCAACCAATCATTTTGAAAATGGCGGTTAACAAACAATATTCAACACGAATTTTGAGGTCCAAAAAGTATGGCAAACATTTTATCATTTTACACTTAACCTTCATCTTCTACAATTTTGGAAATAAAAGACGAAAAATATGAAAATTTTGAAAATTCTGTGAAAGAAAGGGCAATAACTCCTACAAGGGTTTTGGGGTTTTCTTCAAAATTTCAGGGTGGTTAGGTCTTGATATGCTGAACCTTTTTGCAATTTATACTTGACCTATCTGTTACACTTTTTGAAAGAAAAAATAAAAAATGCAAAAAATTTGAAAATTTTGTGGAAAAAGGGCTATATCTCCGAGAAGGGTTTTAAGATTTTCTTCAAAATTACACGATAGGTAGATCTCACCATGCTTATCATTTAAACCCTGTCAGATTTTTGATATCTGTAATGATTTTCAAGTTATTGGTCAAAAACTGCAATTTACCTGTATGTTCTATTTTTAGCAATGGCGGCCATGTTGTTCGATCAGCCGACTAATCGGACAAAATCTGGAAACTGCATTCTCTGGTGATGCTTCAGGCCAAGTTTGGTCAGCAGTTTCAGAGGAGAAGATTTTTGAAATTGTTGACGGACAACGGACAAACGGACGCAAAGTGATAGCAAAAACTCACATGGCCTTTAAGGCAAGGTGAGCTAAAAACGAATAAAATTACAAACATTTCACCAATAAAGAATAATTATTAGTATTTTTGTTTAAAGCAAGACAAGGATTAAAACATAGGTAATAAACGAAAAAGGTGTGAAAAACTGATGTGGGACTGATGCACAGACAGACCGAGCACAAACCTACATTTCGCTTCGGATATCACTGGTAGGGGACTTATAATTACTTAAATGAATCTTACGGTTTTGCATGGCAACATATTCAAAAGTCAATTCCACTTATAATTATGAGCAAAACTTACTCAAATCAAATTATTCTGTTATTGTTTGTAGCACTCAGTTCCTCCCATTTATCAATCACTTCAG
>MJUU01024684.1:157604-168557 GCA_002080025.1 Modiolus philippinarum
TCATGCGGAAAATATAGGTCAAAGTGACCTAATTTTGCCTGGATGCTGACCTACCCCCAAAGATGCATGAACATGCAAGGTTAGATGATCCTACCATGTACAGTTCCTTAGATCTTAACTCGGACATAAACTTGAATGCAAGTCGATCATGCGGAAAATATAGGTCAAAGTGACCTAATTTTGACTGGATGCTGACCTACACCCAAAGATGCATGCACATGCAAGGTTAGATGATCCTACCATGTACAGTTACTGAGATATCAACTCGGACCTAAAATTAAATGAAAGCCAGTCAAGCGGAAAATATAGGTCAAAGAGACCTAATTTTCTTAGAGGCTGTGAGATAGCCCAAGATGCATCTGCACACAAAGTTTGATGACCCTACCCTTCATAGTTGCAGAGATATATGCCCAAATGCGGACGCGGACGTAGACGTAGACGCGGACGCGGACGAGGACGCCGGGGGTACACCAATAGTCGAACTAAAAAGGATAAAAGAAAAAGGTGTGAAAAACTGATGTGGGACTGATGCACAGACAGACCGAGCACAAACCTACATTTCGCTTCGGATATCACTGGTAGGGGACTTATAATTACTTAAATGAATCTTACGGTTTTGCATGGCAACATATTCAAAAGTTAATTCCACTTATAATTATGAGCAAAACTTACTCAAATCAAATTATTCTGTTATTGTTTGTAGCACTCAGTTACTCCCATTTATCAATCACTTCAGTGTAAGTGTTCTTGTAGCAGTCCTGTCATGTAACCTCCAAAATAGAAATAAGATTTTAAATAATTAAAAGCTCAATATTTTAATTAATAGATGCATTAAAGGTGTATTTATCTTGAAACAAGATGTGTTTGTGAAACACTACATATGCCCTCAGATTCTACAGTAAAATATTTAAAAATACCCAATTTTACCCCTTTTTGACCTCTGTGACCTTGACCTTTGACTATTTTTTGCATATTTGTGTTCCTCTTGACAAGACCTATACACTTGCCAAGTATTAAAAGTCTATTATACATAGTTCAAAAGTTGTTTATTACCTAAAAACACCCAATTCAACCCCTTTATTCTGAAACAGATGATCCCCCTTGGGCCTTTTGTTTACTGCAATGGTTTTGATTGTTAAATGTATCTGTTTAAGCATGCTATAAGAAACCTACAGAAAAATACTGCATCAAGATCCGACAAAAATTTTTAAAATTCATTTTTTTTCCATTTGTCCCCTTTGGGCCTCTTGTTTCTCAAAAAAGGTAAATTCTACCTCAAATCTGTTGAATACTTCAGTTGCGCAATTTTATTAGCAATAACATAAAACAAACCCCGTCTCAATACGATAAATAATAAGGATTCTACGGTCGAATATGTGAAAACAGCCAATTTCACCCCTTTTGACCTTTGTGACCTTGACCTTTGACCTGACCTCATTTTTTTGGGCATACTTATGTTCCTCTTGACTAGACCTAAACACTGAAAAGTCTATCTTACATAGTTCAAAAGTTATAGTTTTGGATGCACAGACAGACAGACAGACAGACACACAGACACACAGACAGGACAAGAACAATATGCCCCCTGATCCTCGATCTGGGGGCATAAAAAAATTTGTAACACACATTTCTATTATATGATGAACATTTTCAGGGTGTAAAAGACATGATTGGTAGTGAAAGCCAATTGCAATGTCATGTTTCAAATGTATATCTACTGATCGATCTACTTTCTTTCAAAATCAAATTCAGAAAATGATGTCTTTGAACATGTTACAAGGTTTTTAATGAAATATGTTTCACCTCCTATTTTTGTTGTAAAGTACATGAACACCTGACAAGCATATGCATGGGGATTTTTGGTTCCCAATACTCCGTATTGCCAATAAGTAACGAGCTTCAGATTTTCAGAAACATTCGATATCCTCGGGTTTTATCCATTCAAACAGTGTTAAAATTTTTTGCACATGGTTCATATTTTCTTGGTCATAGGTCACTTTAAAATGTATAAAATAGACAGTGTGTAAAATTGAATCAACTTCCATATTTCAGTGCATATAAACATCTTATTCAAATTCAAGGAAAACTCTAGAGAGAACTGTTTCCAGCCAAAATTTTGACGTCTTATATCTCAAAAATTCCTTCATGGATTTTCAAAATTTTTTCTCAAGTTGTTCCATTAGCAGTGCTCTTCAAAACAAAAGGTCAGAATTTTAATTCTAATTAAAAATTTCTGACACTCGTACTCCCTTAAGTAGAGTTAAACTTCCATGGCTTGAACTGCAATAGCTAAAACACCATGGATGTCTGGACCCCTTTATCTGGCCTCTTTGTAATTCAACCTTGGTACCTGGAACTTAACTTGGCCCTTTTGTGTGTTATGCCATCAAAGTTAAACTGTGTGGATAAGACAATTTTGCACATGAAAACTTAAAATTTCCCAAACTTCAATGTCAGAGACTGAAGGTAATTTTCAAGCACTGCATTACAACTGCTTTATAGCTGATGCATTTAAAAGATTCAGAATTTATGACTGGACTGACACCTGGCACAAGATGAATCATTGGCAGCTTGAAGTGGGTATTGTGCACATTTTTTGTAGGATTCACAACTCGATAATGCAATTCATTTTTATGGAACTTTTTGGTTCTGTTAACCTGTGTAGTAATAATTTAAAAAATTGATGGGTGTTCCATGGGACACTTGTGTGTCGCCTGCACTTTAAAAGAGCCATTTTTGACTCGGTTAACCTTTACAAACTTTAAAATCAAAATTCTAAGTATCAGGTATATGTCTGGATCAGGAGAGAAAACATATCATGTAAATTTGTTTAGAATATGAATTATAATTTTGAAGGTCTTGCAGATAAATAACCAAATTAACATATGAGCTATTTTTGCTCACTGAACCGCTAAAATCTGCAAAATTGATATTTTAAGTATCAGGTGCACAATTAAATCAGGTGAACAACTAATGCTGCAAGTTTGGTTGGAATATGACTGACAGTTTTGAAGGAGTTCAAGATTAACCTGTTTTTAACAAATTGAATAAACTGAGAAAAGTGTAACGAAAATTTGTACCATTTACCATATTTGTTGAAAATATTCCAAGTCGGTAAACAGGAAGTAGATGTCATACAGAAGTGAATTTGATGAGTGCAATATGGGATCCAATACCAAAGTCACATACAAAATTTCAAGTGGCTGTGATAAGTAGTGTTACGAAAACTTGTAGCATTGGCCTTATTTGTTGAAAATACTCCAAGTCGGTATACAGGAAGTGGATGCCCGACAGACCTGAATTTGATAAGTGCAATATGGGACCCCATACCAAAGTCACACTCACAATTTCAAGTGGCTGTAATTTGTAGTTGCTGAGGCCTAAGAAAATAAATTGTGTGTTTGGGGTAACATGGTTTTCAAAGTTAGGTAGGGTAGGTAGGAAATTTTTTTTTAATATTTTTTTTTTACATTGTAGTAATGGAGGAACATTTCTAATTTTAACAGTGCTTGTTGTAAAATAGGCAAAAAAAGTTAGGGTAGGCATAAAATTTTAGGTAGGGTCGGGTTACCCTAAACTCACAACTTTTTTTTCTAGGCCTGAGAAAAGTGTTACAAAAAAAGTGGTACCGGTACAGACATCGACGACGGCAACGCCGCAAGAATACTAAAGTGATCCCTATATGTCGCCACACACTATGTGTGCAGGCAACACAATGAAGAAACTATGCTGAATAACATAACTTATCTTTTTTTTAATGCAAATTTTTTAGATATTAAGAAAAATTTTCTTGCAGACATGTCTAATGTTTCTACAGGTGTGAACCCAAATAGTCCCTGCTTTGCCACTAAATTGATGTATAAACTCAAACTGACTTAGATCAGACAAACTTAACAAGTTCGCTATAGTGAATTGGGCAACTATCATAAGCCATATGGCAGACTGTCATGCACTACCAAAGACCAATCTACATACTAAATATCCATGACCTTCCACTTATAGTTACTGAGAAAATAACCTAATCACAAAAACTTAACATTTTCATTGGACCGTGAAATTGAGGTCACAGACAAAAGCCATGTAGACAGCAGACTGTCATGTACTACCCAAGACCAACCTAAATACCAAATATTGACCTACCACTTATAGTTACTGAGAAAATGACCTAATCACAAAAACTTAACATGGAAGTTTACTCTGCCGCCGACATCATACTTGGTACGCCTATGTCTCGCTTTCCGCACCTTTCATCACGAGCGAGACAAAACCTACATATAATTCACATATTTCTGATGAAATTTTATTAGGGTAGTCCCATCAAAGTTCAAGGTCACAAGGTCTAGAATTCTGGTATCATTTGAAAGCCCGGGGGTGGGGGTTCACTTCATGTGGAATTGGGTACAGGCCTGCTGCTGGCATTTTGAAAATACCCCCGTTCATATAGTTCCCCCAACAAAATATTGACCCATTCATATAGTAAATTTCAAAAATAAGAAACCCAACTGTATAGTAAAAATGTGTAATTGGAGTCAGAAAACCATTAATTTCACAACAGGAATGTTCCTAAACATCAAATAATGGTAAATACTTGATTAATTACAGCCACCAGTAAAGATTCTGGCCACACTCAAAAAAAATAATTACTTATATTTACTTAAAACTAGTATTTCTTTTACTCAAAATAAGTAATTTTTAAGTAAAAAAGTTTGTCACAAGGATTAGTAATTCTAAGTAATTACAAGTATTCTTAAGTAATGCTAAGTAATTCATTCAAGTAAGCAAAACAAGTAATTTTAAGTAATCGGAGTAAGTAATTCTATTCCAATCCATATAAGTAATTTTTTAAGCCAAGTAAGTAATCTAAAGAAGTAATTCTAAGTAATTACAATAAGTAATATCAAGCCAGTTAAGTAAATTTAAGTAATTGCAATGAGTAATATAAAGCTTGGTTAGTAATCAAAGGAAGTAATTCTAAGTAATCACAATGAGTAATACCAAGCCAGTTAAGTAATCGCATTAAGTAATATAAAGCCCGGTAAGTAATCAAAAGGAGTAAATGTAAGTAATCACAATGAGCAATATAAATCCTGGGAAGTAAACGTAAGTAGTCACAATTAGTAATATAAAGCCTTCTAAGTAATCCAGCTTAGTAATCTTGAGTAATCAACATGATCAATATGAATTAAAACAAACTAGGTAAGCCATCAAATTTAGATGTAATAGAAGAACGGGTAATTATAAGCCTTGAAAGTATTTCAGTAATAAGACTTTAAAAAATAACGAGCAAATTTAGTTATTGGATGAAGTATTTCATGTGCTTGTTCAAACCAATCCAGGGATTTAAATCAAACACATTACGTTAAAGTAACATTTTTAACTTTTTCCATTGTATATATAAAAAGAAGTATCCGGAACCAATCGATGATTTTGTAACATTACAATTGATTTCTTCTGCCATGAATATTTTCTGACATCATAAATAAATCCACCAATAACGGAATAAACCAAAATATAATTTCATACTACAACAAGTGTGGTGACTGAAGTATTTCCATTAAATATTTTCCATTCAAATCTCAATTTAAACGTGTAGAAAATGTTACAGGTGGTCGAATATCACATTTTGAAGAAATTATCTGACAATTTGTTACTGTAAATCTCTGGCTATACTTTATGCCTTTTACTTGCTTTGGTAACTGTACTATGATTTCTACATTTTGGTATTCCCATTAGTTCTTCCCCAAGTAATTCTGTTTCTTAATGCCAGTTTTTCATTTACTGGCTTCCGTATTACAATTACTTGTACTTGGTGCTTCTTTTCATTTTTTTAGTATTTCTTTTACTTAATTCAGCTTCTCTTTAGTAATTACAATTACTTATTTCTCATATTTCTGATTATCATTGATAACTATTTATGCAGATACTTCACTAAGATCCTTGAATTGAATATGAGAGTAGCACTTCCACTTCTAAAATCTGCTGTTGTGTAGTGTTACTGCTATAACTTCAGAAATTACCTGAAATAACAGAATTTTACCACAAAGTATCGAATTCAAGTCTGATTTATTATGCATAATTAGTTCATTGGATCATTATCTTTATTTACACATTAAGCTATTTTTTAAGTTTACGTATACAGTTATCAGTATATAAAATATGTGTAGCCAAACAAATGAAAAAATATACATTCTGACATCACATAGTCTGTGTGTAATACGGTACATGTAAGTATTTATACATGCAGTTTAGTAAATGAACGATGCTGTTGATTATGTGTAACACACTAGCTGATAAGACCTTATATTATGTGTGTAATTAACCCAAATATTTTAGTACTTCTCGTTATCTTGTTATATATTAAATCAAGTAGCTGACACGCTGTATAATAATAAATGGCTTGTTTACATAAAATAAAATCTTGAAAAGTTGGTTTGTAATTACACAATGTTCTAAATCAAGATGTATGTGTATATTAAGTATTACACAGTTATACGGCGGTTTTGGCTGGAAACCATATAATTATTAATTTTTGATCTACAATTTTAATTAATCTTGCATTTTAAGAAAAAGACAATATATATCTGATTAAGAAATACTTAAACAAAGCGTGTCATGTTTTGCAGACACCATAACAGTATTTAAACATGTAAAATGTCTAGGATAGTAATGGTAAACAAACATCCCCCTTTTTCTCATTTCCTCTTTGAATATTTCTCAATGTAATCAAAGTTGCAACATATAAAAATACCTGAAATGCAAAACTGAATAAATATTCAGAAAAGTTATCTAAATAAATTTGTTAATACAGTATTTCAAGATACTTATCTGATATTTCACAGCACAAATTTCCTTTGTTCTCCAATATTTTGAATTAACAAAGGGAGATAATAAAAAATTCTAAACTCAAAACAAATCCGGACAATTAATCAGGCTTTGTCTTTAGTATTTAAAGACACTGTATTTTTCTTTTAAGTAATAATTAATTTGACAGATAATTAGTAATCAATATACAGTTTTAGTGTTTTTCTGTAATTTATTAGAACATTATTAAAAATTTGTAGTTTGAAAGGAAAATAAGTAATTCACAATTACTAAGTAAACTTTAAGTAAAAATACAGTACATGTAAAAGTCCCATCAACCAAATAATACATACCTTTCATATTGCATGGTACTAGAGCTGGTGCCGGAGAATGGGAAGAAAATTTGGTAATCTGCACTCGGGTTCCTTAATTGTTCATTAATGTTCATAGTTGTCAATAGATTGTGAGACCTGAGTTTTGCTATATTGCTCTTCCCTTTACTTTACCCCTTGCTCATCACGTAGAATCCAAACAATCGTACTTTGCTTGGATGAACATATAATAAACGTAACGTATCGTAAATGGTTAGTAAATATAAGTAATTGTTTTACTTGAAAAAAGGCAAATAAGACATTACTTAGTAATTTGTTAGTGATGATAAGTTGTAATAAGTAATCTTAAGTAATTGCTCAAGTAATTCTTAGCATTTATTTTACTTGAAATAAGTAATAAGTAATTACTAAGTAATCACTAAGAAATAGTAAGTAATTACTAAGAAATTGTAAGTAATTGTCAGTAATTAGTAAGTAATTATCAGTAATTGCTCAAGTAATTTTAAGTATTTCTATTACTTGAAATAAGTAATACAAAATTACTAAGTAATTTTTTTTTATGAGTGCATTTGGGGTTAATTACGACCCTTTTATATACATGATGTCAAAAATTACTACCCAATCATATAGATGACAACTGCAAAAAACAGGCCCATTCCGGCAGCACGTCTGTATATACCTCTATATAGGAAGTGACCCCCTCGTGTTTGAAAGATCTTCCAACAAGGAATACACATGCAAAATATCAAAGAATGCCATTTCACTTGCCATTCAAAAGATATACAAAATATTAAAGCCATTTCACTTGCCATTCAAAAGATATATTCAATGTTAAAATTTTTGTGGACAAACAGTCAAACCAAAACTATAATCCCAGAGTCTTCTCAGGGGCATAAAAACCACTGGGCAGCCTTGAATTATTTCTAAAATATACCTGCACTTTTTCTATTGGTTCCATCTTGTTCAACAACATCCAATATGATTCTCCACCAAGTTATGTTTACATTTACCGGTAGTTGTTTGTCATGATGATGGAAAAAATCTCTGAAAAAAACAAAACTTTTTTTTCATTAACTCATACATGTACATGTATACTGAAAGTTGTATGAAATTTTATTAAAGTGTGAATTATTTTTAGTTTTAATCGAATGTTAATGAAAGTATAATTGAATTACAAATTCAAGATTGGAATAGTAAACTAGAATGCTAACATTAAACTCAGGATGCAACATGCAAAAATAGTGTTTTTTAGTTTTGTCGAAGAGCAAGTACATGTATTAGCACAACAGACCTGAAAATCACTTACACTATACAACAAATCTTGTTCAACTTGTCATTAAATTAAATCTTTTTCAAAAGTTTGTTGTTCATAACGCTAAATTTTAGGATTTCTAAAGATGTTTGCTGGTCATGTTTTGTATTCGGAATGCTCTAGTTTTATCCATTTAAAAGCATTATAATTTTTTCCCAGAGACCTCCTAATTTTTATACAACCGCAAAAAATTTGTGGTCGCATAATGGCATGATGCTGTCGTTGTTGTCTGTAGACACTGTTGTATTTGGTAAATAACTCCAGTTCCAGTCAATCAATCCTTCTGAGATTTTAACACAATGTTCCTTGGCACAAAAGGAAGGTTAGGATCAGTTTTGGGTTTTTTTTTACCCCTCCCGTTCCTAAGCTAGAGGCTCAGATACTGAGCCTGAATCGCTCATCTGTAAAAATGCTTACAACAGGTGATGAAAGTGATGTTTATCTCATAGGATTCTATGTTAAATATGTTCTGTGCTGGAGGTCTTGTTTTTAATCAGATCAAAACAAAATAAGCAATCTTAGTTTGACTGAATTTGCTTCAACAATTTCAGCACATGTGATGAAAAAGATGTTTTCCTATTGGGGTACCATTTTCAACCAAGTTCCATGCTGGCGGCCATTTTTTTGTCGGATTCCAATTCAAAATGAATAGTCTTTGTAAAGGACCTTCCATACATTATTTCTGTAAATTTTGGTTGAATTTGCTTCAGTGGTTTCAGAGGAGAAGATGAAAATGTGAATTTCCCATAGGGCCAATGTTAAGCTATGTTCCGTCCTGGCAGCTATGTTTTTTGTCGAATCGGAAAAAAATGAGTTATCTTTGTATGTAAAGGACCTTTAGTACATCATTCCTGTAAAGTTTGGTTGAATTTGCTTCAGCAGTTTCAGAGGAGTTGATGCAAATGTGATTTTTCCCATAGGGTCCTATGTTGTTAAACCTAAGTTCCGCGCTGGCATCCATGTTTTTTATTATATCAGAAGGAAATGAGCAACCCTTGTAAAGGACATTCTATACATCAATCCTGTAAAGTTGAATTTGCTTCAGTGGTTTCAGAGGAGAAGATGAAAATGTTTATGTCCCATAGGGCCAATGTTAAACTATGTTCCGTGCTGTCGGCCATGTTTTTTGTCGAATGGAATAAAATGAGCAATCTTTGTAAAGGACCTTCAGTACATCATTCCTGTAAAGTTTGGTTGAATTCGCTTGAGCAGTTTCAGGAGTTGATGAAAAAGTGATTTTACCCATAGGGTCCTATGTTATACCTAAGTTCTGCGCTGGTGGCCATGTTTTTTATCGAATCGGAACAAAATGAGCAACCTTTGTAAAAGACCTTACATACATCATTTCTGTAAAGTTTGGTTAATTTGCTTCAGCCGTTTCAGAGGAGAAGATGAAAATGTGATTTTTCCCATAGGGTCCAATGTTAAACCATGTTCCGTGCTGGCGGCCATGTTTTTTGTCGGATCGGAACGAAATGAGCAATCATTGTTAAGGACCTTTAGTACATCATTCGTGTAAAGTTTGGTTGAATTTGCTTCAGTGGTTTCAGAGCAGAAGATGAAAATGTGATTTTTCCCATAGGGTCCAATGTAATTTAACCAAGTTCTGCGCTGGCGGCCATGTTTTTCATCGGATCAGAAGGAAATGAGCAATTAATGTTAAGGACCTTTAGTACATCATTCCTGTAAAGTTTGGTTGAATTTGCTTCAGCTGTTTCAGATCAGAAGATGAAAATGTGATTTTCCCATAGGGTCTAATGTTAAACCATGTTCCGTGCTGGCGGCCATGTTTTTTGTCGGATTGGAACAAAATGAGCAATCATTGTTAAGGACCTTTAGTACATCATTCTTATTAAGTTTGGTTCAATTTGCTTCAGTGGTTTCAGAGCAGAAGATGAAAATGTGATTTTCCCTAAGGGTCCAATGTTAAACCTAAGTTCCGCACTGGCGGCCATGTTTTTTGTCGGATCAGAACAAAATGAGCAATCTTTATAAAGGACCTTCCATACATCATTCCTGTAAAGTTTGGTTGAATTTGCTTCAGTAGTTAGGAGAAGATGAAAATGTGAAAAGTTTAACGGACAGACGACGGACGCCAAGTGATGGCAATAGCTCACACTGACCCTTTGGATCAGGTGAGCTAAAAAGGGGCCAAAAAGGGCAAAATTTGTTGTTTTCACATATTTGACTGTAGAATGATTATTATTTATCGGATTTTGATGGGGTTTCTTTCAGTGTACTCCTTAGAAAATTTCCAATCCGAAGTATGCAACGGATTTCATGTGGCATGTACGGCTTACGAGATAAATGGGGCCCAAAAGGGGCGAATTTCAAAATTTTAATTTTTTTATTTTAAGTCCGATTTTGATGCAGTTTTTTGCAATGGATTCCTTATGAAAAATAAACTAGTGCTGCACCATCAGAGTTTTGATAACTTGTTTCCTTTCCAAGCTATGAGGGCCCAACGGGGCCAAATTGCAAACATGCGGATAATCTAATTTTTTTTTT